>JXXA01010511.1:0-11720 GCA_000956255.1 Anopheles punctulatus | reverse complement strand
CCTGCCCAGGGTTAAATGGCACACGAACCGAAAAAGTGGCAATCTGCATGGCCCGAAGTCAAAGACCTCATACGACCGGTGATTCGTTGCTATTTGGCTAGCGACTGTGGCTGTTGAGGTGTTCGCATCAAGTTTACCTTGAACAGGCGTCTGAGTTTTTATCGAGCGAAAATTTGCGCCCATTCATGGCCGTTACCTGTTTATTTCGCACCCTGTCGGCTGCGAGTCGCGTGCGCACGGAACGTGGCAAAATTGAAACTTCCAATTACTTTCGAGCTCATTTCTAGCCGACAATAATGGAAGTTAAAGTTCGTGTGTAGCATTGGCCGTGTGTTTTCCGTCCCGGTCTGTGCTGCACTTTGCACTTTAATCTGCACACAAAAGTGCAATGAAAACTAGCCACCGTGCACAACAAGAATCCGGAGCGCAAGGAGGGAAAGCGAAACGTGCCTTGCAATACGAACTGAAAGCCCTCCCGGCTGCTTCCAAAACCCAGATGGTTGCTTCCCGCTTTTTTGGCACGCCAGACGACAAAAGGCATCGTTCTAACTTCTTTCTAAAGGGGGTAGCAAGAAACTTTGCCCATAACCGGACATGGAATACCAGGGGGAGCTAGGAGGATAAGATTAATCACATCCTTTAAGACTCGATGGAAAAATATTTTCCCTTCTTTCTTTTCAGTTTGATGAGCAATGGGGATTTTCCTGCCGATTCCGAGCGCCCTGCCCAATGTACTATGCGCCCGAACTTGGTGCCTTTCGTACATAGCGAGCATGTAAATGGCGAACGAAGGTGTGCAAAAACGTTGTTCTAGTTGACGGTTGGGGTGACATTTGGTACGAAAATAATAAAAATAAATTGCACTACATTGACAGACCCAAACCGCAACCGTATATGGGTAAAACTTGGTTCACCCTGTGGCTGGTCAATGCTGCTTGTCGACCGTGCTGAAGGACACCGATTTTTGAATGTCACTGCACAGGTACGCTTCATTGGTGTGGCTTTTGCAACGCATAGGTTGTAGTTTGAAAAATCGCATAGGTTTCGTTTAAATTGTACTATTTAACACAGTGTTTGCACTGAGTTGGGCGGTTAGTTCAATGGGTGTAATTTATATGTGAAAAAATATACAACATTTTACTTCTAGAAGATTGCCAATTTCAATTGCTCTGTTACATTAATTTAAAGAATGCACATTTACATAATTAATTATATTATTAATATCATTCTTATGAATCAAACCAAAAAATGGCAGATACATGATTTCGTGTCATATGAGGTACGGTTTCGTACATTTTAGTCCGTAGAGAAAATGTTTCAACCGGTTAAGGTAATTTTGCGATCGTATAAAGGGAATCGTGCCAACATAATGGAGAATTTTGAATGTTTTAATTTTGAATCAGATACAAGAATGTTGCAAGTTGCTAGGGGAACCGTGCAAGCCCGTTCTGGGGAACTTTGCAATCATTTAAGGGAGCAGGCAAATAGTATATAAGATTCACAGCTTGCTCCTTACACTTGACGCGAATTAAACTTGTCCCCGACCAAATAATCATTTAGTGGGAGAAAAAGAATCATTTTGTAGTACTTCCGAAAGAAAACATTACCTCAATTAGGCATAGCTAGGCAACGGTATTCATGGTAAGAGGAAATGAAAATTACCTTCGTTATCTTCGTCGATTTTAAGTGCCTTCGAAATGTACTCGAAAGCACGCCGATGATGATGCTTCTGTTTGGCCAGCAGGGGATCACCGGGACCCACCTGGCTGCCGCTGGCCGACCGCTGGATGGACATTTCGCGACCCTCGCTATTAACTAAAACGCCACTGTGCGAGCACTGCAGTGGATGTGCTGTTTGTTGCTGCGAGTCTCCACCGTTCGTTTGTTGCTCCTGCTGCAGTAGGCTATACTGCTGCTGCTGTTGTTGATGCTGCTGCTGCTGCTGCTGATGCTGCTGTTGCTCCTGTGAGTGATGTGGCGTCGATGTGTGGATGCTGTGGATGCTACTGTGCCGATGGTGATGGTGATGATGATTTCCGTGGTCGGTGTTGATGACGATTTCAAGACCACACTCCTTCCTGACGGGCTTATACACAACTTTCGTGGTGAAGTTGTAAACGTAGCGAAAAACGATAAACAACTGATACAACAGCGAACGTAGAACGTTGAACACAAAGATAACGGGAAACGAAATGATGTAAAGATTTTGCTTATGCACCGAGCCACCGTCACATCGTTTGGCGCTCGTATTATCGGTACCGTCGCCTACGGGACTGCCTCCACCGTTTCCGCCGTCCAGATTGCCGGTTTCGCCGTCGTCGCTGGCGTCGTGCTGCTTGCTGATGCTGCCGGTGCGCGATTTCTTACTGGGCGATTTGCCAGCGGTGGTTAAAGTGTATTTATTTCGAACCATCGGTCACGCGGGTTGCAGCGGGTCGGGTTCGGACCACGGTTTCGCTTTCCTCTGCACGACGATGAATCCCTCTTGATAGGTGCTTGCTCGGTACCGAATTAATTTACCACCCCGCAGCGGCTGGTACTGCTAGCGACGAACAAAACAGGATACGAAATTATTCACTCAACACCCATTGGAAAGCGCGGGTTTCCGCTTTTGATTTTCGTACAGCTACAGACGGTGTAAGTGGAACTTCTACGGTGACTTGAACGAATGCTCTGATGCTGCTGTTCACCATCTCATGCTATCATTATTTTTTTGCTTTCGCTACAAGAAATCGTAACCGGGAAACAAAGTTGGCTACGAATCGGAACGCAATCCAATGAAAAAAAAACTGCACTAATACACACTTATCCACGCACACGACATACGCACTATTGCGTGCACGATGATGCCACTGCACGTCTTCTACGACGAAGAAGGACTCGGTTGAAACAGAATTACGAGACAACAAACACAACCCGAAGGACTGACTATTTTAAGCTACGATTTTCACTAGAAGCTGCTACTATCAGCACTACCAGTTGCCTTCGGAACAAAAATCACTACACATCATCCCCCGGAGAAGGTTCCGCGTGTGCCCGCTACTGATAGACACACAAGGGATGTTTGAAGAACGTTAAATACAATTCACATTAAACGGGCGTATGCACCATCCTGCAGAGTGCTTGGTACCACGACCGAAACAAAGAATAGACAACCCTAGTTTGTTGCTATTATTGCACAATTGTGCACACAATTGTGTGTGTGTGTGCGATACAGTTGTATAAACAGCGCAACGAAACCAACTGTCACCAATGTCAAAAGGCAATATTAAATTGCCCAGCCTCTACAAATGCAGAGGCGTTACCATGAGTTACAAATTGAGTTCCAGCCACACCTGAGAAAATATTTGACAGCTGAAAAACGTTTCAATAAAACCTTATGCCTCATTCCTGCGTAACACGACGATTTTTAAATTAAAATATAAAACGGCCAAATAAAATGTTAAGATGAGTAATGTAATATGGGATTTCGTTTTTAAGATGTTCAAAGATGTTTGAAATAATAAGGTTCTTATCATAGCTAATAATTAAACGATGTTTTGGTGTAATACTTCTAAAATAAACAGCAACTAGTCAAACTGATAAAGCGTTTTTTAAGCGTGTCCATTAATCAATAATTTTATGATGTGTTGATGCACCTTAACAAACTTTGTTTACATCAACACGTTTTCCGTGGCAGAAGGATAACATTGTTGCACGCGGTTTTCCACTACATTATCAGTTTTTACAACAAATGAACATGGATTCGTCCGATAACAACTCAGAGAGTGAATACTCAGAAGAAAATGAAGGAACACAATCATCTTCTGAAGAGGAAAACAACAGCGATTCGAATGAGGACGATAGTGATGAAGATGTGGTAAGTTCAATCAAATGTTAGTTATAAATGTTCTGCTAGCAAATAAATTAAAACCCGTCTTGTAGCCAAAACTTGCGGACGACCAGTATAAAACAATGCCCTTTGAAGATTTGCTCGCACTACAGAAGAAACTTGGCTCTCGTATGTACAATGAAGCTATATTTGGCAAGACAGTGGAGAAAAAGAAAGGTACGGTTGCAGCAAAATCCATTAAGAAAGCCAAAAAGGTGATTAAAAAAACCGATTCATCGGATAATGAATCCGATGACGATAGTGGGCCGGAGGAGATAACATCCAAAAGAAAGGTTCCCGCACTGGGAATGGGTAAAATGCCGAAGAATACCTCAATTCCACAGCCCCGGGATCCTCGTTTCGATCCACGGCAAGGATACTTCAGTGGTCGTCAGTTTCGGAATAATTACAGCTTCATAAACGATCTTCGCGGGAAGGAAATGCAAAAACTGAAGAACAAGCTGGAGTCGACAACCGATCCAGAGGAGGTAAACAAGTTGAAGTTCCTCATTCAGCGAACAGAGAACCAGGTGCGCGAGTACGCTAAGCAAAAGACGCGCGACAGTGAACGTATGCATGAAAAACAAGAGGCATGGAAGGCCATACAAGAAGGCAAGCGGCCATTCTATGAACGCAAGAGCACAAAACAGGCACGTGCGTTGGTTGAGCAGTACGAACAGATTAAGGAAGGTGGTGCACTGGCTAAACACATCGAAAAACGGCGAAAGAAAATTTCGGCAAAGGACAGAAAAAAGTTGGATTTCTCTACGTAGCGCCATATATTCTCTACTTTGTTCGTTCAATAAACTACGCAATTATCCAACGCGCAACATTCGAGCCTCTCGCTTCTCCTGTAGTTCCTTCCGCTGATCTTCCACAATCTGTTTCCGTTGTTCTAGAAATTCTTTATATTCGGCCGGATCCAGCTCGTTGACTATTTCAATTCCACACGTACGGGCAGCTCCCACTAAGGCTTTGCACATATTTTCCAATGTGAGCAGCGCGTTGGGTGGATCTTGCAGCTTGATTTTGGCAATTTCGTATAAATGCTTTCGTGTGATTTTCCCCGCAATTTCTTTCCCCGGATTCATTGCTCCACGTTGAATGCCGGCAGCCTGTTTCAATAGGAACGTTGCCGGAGGCGAGTGTATCGTAAGCTCGTAGGCCCGGTCCGAGGTGACTGCCACACGGCACGGCAGTGGGATTCCTTCTTTGATATCTTTTGTCCGCTCGTTGAAATCTTTGCAAAATGCCGCTATGTTGATACCACGCTGACCTAACATGGGGCCAAGTGGCGGACCGGCGACTGCCATCCCGGCAGGGATGTTTGTTCGCAACTTGCTCGAGTGATTAATTTTATCGAAGGTTTTCTTCATGGTTTTAAGGCGTCCTGCTGCTTTCGACATTTTGGCTAAGCGAAAACAATGTTATAGTTTAAAAGTCACTCCAGGATAAAGTATTTTTTACTTACTTTTATTAGTTTTTTCACGGTAAATACAAAAGAACTACTCGGTGCGTGTTATGATCGAACTGTCAAAATTGTGTAATCAAAACATTGCCGTATTAGAAATGACTACTGGGCAATTCAGTTGACATTTTATAAATTTAAGTAAAATTATAAAAAAATGGGTATAGAATGTGCTCTGTGGTAAATGTCCCAGAAGTATTTATAATGTTATTGTCCCTTGAACATTGCAGGAAATACAAAACAATTTCAAATGACAGTGTTGCCAAAAAGTCAGCTAAAAATGCTTTGGATAAAAATTTGAATTTTCACAATAAAGTTTTCAACGATTTCTTTTTGTAAAATATGTGTTCAAAATGTAAGATTTTTAATGCTATACAATGAATGGTAATACAACGAGTGAATGATTTGTAATGCTTTACAAATATATTTTTAAAAATAATACCCTCAATGAAGGTGCAAGTTAAAATCCAAATGAGGAAATCTCCATCTCCATAGTGTTCTGCTTATGATTATATTTATAATCCCTTAAGCTGCTCTTGAGGAACTCAGGTAATATTTTCCAGAAAAGCTACATTAAGGATAACGCTACAGACAGTCAAGTATTAAGACAGTATCAATAAACAAATAATTACTTATGTTAACACAGTGATCAACTTAACTTACTTTACTTAACTTACTTCGAACTACTATTATATGTTTAAAATTCGTTTTTTTTTATTCTGTTTATTGTTACATCGTCCAGTAGGTCAAATTAGATAATGACTGAATATTTGTATGTATAAACTAGAAACACCTGCAAAGTATTTATAGTATCACAGTTTGATTAACTTTGAGAATAAATATGGGTTCTGTACGGAAAGTACTGCTTACCCTACCATTTATAGAAACGAGCAGCCACAATTTTAATGTAAGAAAAACATGTATTGCAGGATCAAAACCTTATCAAAACGATAGAGGTTTGGGGCATGGTATAGTCGAGTTCGTATTTTTTAAATGCTCCAAATTTAGATTAATACTCCTGAATAGGAAGCTTATTTCGATAAATAAAATAAACAAATAAAATAGTTCTGGGAGCTGTTTCTTTGTTGCAAGTATTCATTTTAAATGCTACTTTAATTATTAACCAAGCATCTGGAGTCTGGATAGACTCATGTTTTGTGACAAAATCTATTAACTGTTGGTCCAGACTGTTTCTTCTATCTATTTCAACCACGATCCACCACTTCTTTGTGAATTTTATAGAAAACGACATCATTAACGGCGACCACAGACAAAATATTACTGATCCGACGAAACGCGCGAAGAAGAGAAGATTCGAGAGAAAAAGATCGGTATGCAGAATATGATCGATGCCATAAAATTTGACATGGATTGGTTTATCTTAAACATTCCCATTGAGAACGATCGAAACTATCGCTTAAAGTTTGAGTAGATTTGCTTTAATAAAAAATGTACAATTGGTTTTTAATATAGGGTAAGTTGTGCATTCAATAAAAAGTAATAGCTATAGAAATGTAAACGCTAACCGGGTGTCGGAAATGAATGTGAAAGTTAACGCCATGTAGAACTACTTTTCATTCCCATTTTCCTAGCCGTTCTATATGGGTCATCTGGAGATGACGCTTCAAATAAATCACTTCCGGCGGTGGTGGTGGATCCTTTTTTTTATACCGGAAACGGCTCACATTCTCTACCGCATTCTGTCTCGCATCATTCTGCTCGGCTACCGATACCGCCTGTCACAAACTCGCCGTAATTAAATACCTTTCCATTCTAACGCGTTCTAATTAGCTGCTGGTATGGGCACTGTTTGCGTGATTTTATAAATGATGACTCGATTGAGCGTGTGTGGTAAAACGAAAAAAAAAAACAAATCGTATGGAAGCTCGTAAAGTTGCTACTGGTTGCAAATTGATACAATCATCGTGGGCCGTACGACAAGTCCAGCAGCACGTGCTAACTGGGAAGACGGCGGGAAACGGCAACACCGCACTTCTTCACCACGAATGCACCGCGTGAGCAATCGGTTGATTTCGTTTGCTGCCAAAATTCACGTTCGCCCTGGCGCGTAGTGCGATGGCGTGGGCACGTGGCGCCAGGGAGCGTTTTCTGCTACGCATCGTTCGTGGAAAGCGCCGCGGCATACTTACGCGCTCGCGCACCGGAAGGTCTGACGAATTTCCGGTACATCGGAAATTCCATCGAATCGGATGGGTGGATCGTTTTTGCTACCATCGGTGACACATTTGCTGCACGCGCCACCAGAAAATGATCGCTTTTCGGTGGGGGTGGGGGGGGAAGGGGGCGGAATGTCTCCAGAACGAGTAAACAGCAGCAAGGTGCTGACGAGCCCAAAAACGAGACAAAAACATTGGCTAGGCAAATTCGTGTTATTTTTCCCGCAGTTTGGAGCGATTTTTTTTTACATTCTCCAATGGGCCGTGGGTAATGGACGAAAAGGCAACGAAACGCTTGGTATAGCTGTTTCGGAATGGAAAAATAAATGGAAATAAATTAAAAAATGAGTGATACATTTAGGGAGGATCATGTAAGGCGGCTGTAAAAGGGTTGTAAACTCGGAAGAAAGGACAGACAGAAAGGTGTGTGGCGATCGGATGTGATCGCGGTTGGTAGCAGCACCACCAAAGACGATCCATCGTGCGTATGCGAGCGACGGTGTGTGTGTGTGTGTGTGTGTGTGGGCACAGTGCACATGGATCAGGTGAAGGTTTGCTGCGCGGCTACGCTCGCCTATTGCCATTGGCGCGATCGTCCGCTGTGGTTCGTGCCGCGCTCGCGCTTGCACGGTGGTAGTGTAAGGCTGGAAAATTCATAGGCGAAAACGCGCACTGCACCTACTAGACGACGGTCCGACGCACGCCAGCTGTGCTGCTCAGTTGTTTATAAGATCGCGATAGGGTTGCACGCGCAAACACGCTTTCACACGTCGGCGTGCGGTTTCGGTGAAGCGTTTTCGGACAAGGTTTCGTGTTTTGTTGTTGCTGTTCCACGTTCATAGTGCTACCTGGAAAGCAGTGTTTTGCCGTACAGAAAAAAAAAAATATGGTGGCGTAAGGTGTCGTGGTGGAGTGGAAAAGAAAACCAAATAAAACAAGCGGCAAGACTCGTTTGCGGAACAACGTGGCTGAGAAGGTGAATTGCTCGGGAGGCACACGGGAAATCTGGAAACCTGCACCGTCCTAGTGAAGTGAGTGTCTAAGGATGCGATAATATGTGCCGTCGTATCACCGCACTATCCCTGCTGTGGAGAAAGCTCCGATCGCTTGACAGCCGTCACCATCATCATCAAGCCTCATCCTCGCCATCATCGTCAACAACAAAGCGCCCCGAAAGCGAGTGTTTTGATCTGCTTTGTTTCCACTGCCCAACATCCTCACCGCAAGCGGAACGAAACCGCACCGGCCGCCTGCAAATCCTGCACGGCCAGCTGAAAGTGTATCGTTATCGCATCGTGGAAAGTGAAACGACGCGTTCCGCGTATGGACACGCACACGCCGTATCAAACGTCAAACGTCGTGCGCTGGTGGTGATACATTGTAGTCCCACGCCGTACGCACACGGAATGCTGGCTGGTGGCTTCCTTGAGTGGGTGTGTGTGTGTGTGTTTGTGCGTGCGTGTTGGAGTGTGTTTTGTAGTAGTCCCGCCAGCACACGTTCGTTTGTTTGTTTGTTGTTTGGTTTTGTTTACTTTTCGCAGCTGGATGCACTTTGTGCTTTGTGCTTCCTTTTTGTTTTCCTTTCTTGCGGCCCCACCGGTGGTGATCCACGTGCGTTTAGGTAGAATGGAATTCAGGGTTGTTGGCTGGCCGGCCCTATCGTTCCGATCGTTGCATGGATCAAATGCGCCAACGTTGGCGTTGTTGTCGTCGTCGTCGTCGTCGTTACGGCTGATGGTCCCGCGCGGTGAAACCTGCAAACCATAAAGCGATCGGGTGGACGAGCACCCCCGCCTGGTGTCAGGAAATGTAGCATATAGGTCCGCAAAACGGTTTTTGGGTCGCTGTTCGTGGGAGTATTTGGGTTTTGTGAAGCATATTTTTGCAACCGAATTCATTAACCGCATCGTCGTGGGCGTGATTGACGCGAAGACACATCGGAGCGGCAGTTTGCAGCGCTTGCTTAGCTCACTCACATACACGTCTAAGGAGAACAAAAAAAAAAAAAAATAACGCCTCCATTTCGTCACCTTCGATATTTGATCATCACCAACGCACTAATAAGCGAATGAGCCACCTTTGATTGCAAAATTTATTGTACAGGTTAACCCTGGATTTGGCTAGGCGATTATTAAGACAAAGTGTGTGCCATTTTTTTTTTGCCTATGACATCAACGGCACGAGAAACTGGCAGGCTCAGTACAAAGACTTTGATTTGCTCCTCTTCCAGGGATCTATCGCTACTGGCACGTGTCGTGTAAACGACGATTCTGCATTGGTTCTTTCTGTTAGTGGATACGATGCTACATGTCGCACATGTCCTATTCCCCTCTTTGAGAGTTTTTAGTCGTAATTCGAATTTAGTGCCAAAGGTTAATTAAATTGTTAATGTTGTCGAAACGGTTTGGATTGTTATGGGATCAATATTGATTAATGAAAAACTCTAGTAATCACTAGTACGATGCACTCATGAACGCATAGCGAGTTGCAGCTGTCATCCGTCAGTGTCAAGACTCCGAGAGTTTATATTTGGCTGTGAACAAGTGTTCTAAAAATATTAGTAATTGTTACAAATGGCTTGCTTATATTTTTTGCAATAGTTGCAATTATTTTTGTTGCTACAATTTGTAAAAAATAGTACTGCGCTGTTCTATGTTCTGCGAGGTATACAAAGAAACGTGTACAAAAAACTCCAAATATTGACGCAATAGATTGTTTTTTCCCCCCTCCGAGATCTATCATATCAGTGGTACTTTCTGGGGAAGATGTGTAGATATAAGTGCAAAATGTCTTTGCCATTGAGAACCACTTGGGTAACTTTTGTTGTTCTCATTTGCTTGCGCGATACCTGCAACGCCTGGTGTGAAGTAAAGAAATAATTTCGGCTTGTTTTGACTAGCACAACCAATTCGAATAGTAACAACCCAGTGACCATGAACTTACCGACACCGTATACATTCTCCAGCTGTAAATGGGAGCCACTAGAATTCAGTCAGTAAGCCGAATGAATGTGTGTATGCTTGATGTTTTTTTTTTGGTCTACACTGTTCAACACGCGCGAATTGCATCATTAGGCTTCATTTTCCGTTACTTTGTGGCAGAGCAATGCCTAATAATCCAGTCACAATCGGTGACCTTCGAGGAGCAATTTTTGTGCCGCAAAGTTTGTTTTGCTGCGCTGTTTCGGGTCGTTCGGGAGGTTGTGTGTGTGTGTGTGTGGTTTTATTCGCATGATTTTTTGTTGTTGTTGCTGTTGTAGCCACATATAAGGAAGACGTACCGGATGGTGGAGCGTTAATAACAAGCTCACTGCTGTAAAGTAGAGAAGGGGTGAAAAACAAATGATCAGCAAAAAAAGCTAGAATAATATTTGTTTGCTTTACATTACAGCCACACCGAGCCCCGGATCGCCTGCGGTGTGTTGTGGTGCAATAAGGGTACGACCGATCGTGGCCAATGATTGGCGGGTTTCATCGAGTATAGACACATATAGCAAAAGCGGTTTATTGTAATGATCTATTAAATCGAGATTCAATAATCCAACCCTGCAACGTGCAACGTTTGGGGAAGCTCCTTTCATAAATCATTTCCATATTCGTTGGGATTCCCCAGTTAGTAGGGAGGCAGGTCGGTGCCGACGGTGGGTGGGCATCCGAAATCCAGTTCCAGCAAACGGGTTCGGGATGGTTTTGCATTCGCATGCTTTAATTGAAAACAGCATCGTGCGCCAGACGTGGTGGCGTATCAAATGGGTGGTTTAGATTGCGAGTTTACTGTGGGTTTTTTCTTCTTTTTTTGTTGTTGTTGCCCCATGCAATGACACCCGGCAATCACGCGCGCCCGCCACACGAACCACGGGCGTATCGCTTCTGCTCCTGCCATTACCCGGATCTCCCCGGACAGGGGAATTTGGAATTTCTTCCCATTTCCGGGAACGTGTAAGCCGCAGCAGCTGGGATCGATGATTGATCGTTCGGTGCGCTTGTTCCGAGCTGTCCCTGGAAATCGTCCATCGGAATTGCAAACACGAAGGCCGACCAAGCATCGCACAATCGCAAGGGGGAAAATGCGCTACTCGCCAAGGAAAGCAAAACACACCTGTTCCTGTTGCATTCCGGGGCGAACGCGTGGGAGAAAAAATAACCAATAGAATTGAACAATTACACCACCGCAAATTGGGTCTTACATGCCTGTTTTATGTGTG
>JXXA01010506.1:0-11203 GCA_000956255.1 Anopheles punctulatus | reverse complement strand
TCCCATTCGGATCGTCTCCCCCTAGCGAGGAGTGACTAACCAGCTATGGTGACAAAAATTAGTCTAGAAAGCCGGTAAAACGGCAGGCATGACTTCGGTCGTTACGCCACATAGAAAAAGAATGTTCAATTTGTTTTCAGTATCCATTTTTGTAGGGCAATATTTATAACTATAAGTTTGGAACATGACTGCAACGAATTCCCGTACATAACGTTCGAGCAACACTATTACACAGTTTTTCTTCTACTTCTTTTCTTTTGCGTAACGATCGAAGTCATGCCTACCGTTTTACCCGTTTATTAGACGATTTTACCCACCATAGCTGGATAGTCACTCTTCGTTAGGGGAAGACGGTCGGAATGGGATCATGGTACCAGTTCTGTAGCGTGAAAGATCGGGACCGCTACTACTACACCACCAGGCCGCCCATTATCTTTTTGATCTCAATCTCAACTCAATATACGAATAGGATAAACGATTGAAATATGTAAAATAATATTTACATATGTTTAATATTAATAATTAGCAAGTATTATACACCTGGGTAAAATGAATGAAATAACCAAATTGGAGTAAATTTACAGAAGTAGGTCTAAACGGTTAATTATGTCCCATATAACATTTTGTCTTATGCCATTATGTATGTTTTGTCATTACCCCCATTCTGTCTTTATTTGGTGGAATTTTTAATACTTAGGCTGGTGTCACTGCTCCATCGCGCGTGGTGTAAAATTTTGTAGGGATTTTGATAGAAAATATCGCCAAGCGGGTTTGTCGTACGATGAAATAAAAAAAAAAAGTTTGTTCCGGTCGGTCGTCGCCGAGCGATTTTTTTAACTCGCGTGTATAAACGCAGACATTGTAAAATTTATCAAAATTCAAATGGTAAACAATGTGTAAGATAAAAAATGGCATGGGATGCCATAGGAAAGTGATTATTATGAATGTTTTGTTCAAACAAAAAGTTACAAAAAGTTTTGTTTATTTTCGAAATTGTTTGACAGAAAAAATCGCCCGCGACTCGCGTAAGCTGTGACACTCCCATGCAATTCGCTCGGCGACAAAATAGCGAGCGATGGAGCAGTGAAACCAGCCTTAAGGAAAATCTATAAGAGAAAGAGAGAGATAGAAAGAAAAAGAAAGAGAGAGAACACAATTTTTCTGTACGCAATATTTTTTTGGATCCTGAAATTCACCGTTTTCCAGACGGTGGTACTGTCATCCTAACTGATCGAGAAGTGTGATGAATATCAAAAGGGCCTGAAAATGCCTTAAACACGGAAGGTCAAAAGAGCAACAAATTAAACTTGATCAGAAACTTTCATTCGCGTTTAAGTCGCGGCCAAAGCGTTAAGGGTGGCAAACAAATTGCTACGCTTTTTAAGTAAGCAAATTTTTTCAAGATTCTGCTTTCCGATGCATAGTTTCGTTGCTGTTGTCGTTAAATGGGTTCAACATTATATTCCATGTTGAAATTATAATTCGTTTTACAATTCGAAACTTTTGCCTTTTAACTGATATCACATGGAAGGTCTACCCAAGCTGCTGCAGCAATCTACTACAGTGTAATTTGTCGACTATCTACAGATCTATTTAGCTTTGCTCTACGTTAGAAAAGCTACTACAAGTATAGCAACCGAGAATTTTCTCTAGCTGATATCGAATCGGATTAGATATGGAGTAATCGCTTAAGGGAGCAAATAACCTATTTTATATCACCAATATGGCATAGGAAAATGAATGTGTGTTTTGGTAATACATAAATGTATAATAACCTTACAAGGCGCAGGTTTTTCGCAGGCGAAGGAATCTCCGAGTTGAATAAACAATGCCTAAAAAAAATCAGTTAGTAACTTATTTAATCGTGATGTAAGTTGCCCAAAAAATCTAATTACAAACAGAGGTTCCGAAAAACCCGAGTTCGATTGTTTTAATACATGAAATTTTCTGTACTCAGCAGAAAGCGCCTAATCTTATAAACTAACGTGGGTGGTATACTCAGCGTGGATGTTCCTTAGCGCAAGTGAAAATAGTTAAATATCCAATGTTTCATTTCGCTTTTAACATTGCAGCAGAGGAAACGGTGAAAGTATTTGGTTCGCGATGGAAATGTAAATAAATATTACGTATAGGTGTTTGTGCATGAAATGAAGGGTAGCATGGTATATTTGTTAACCCACGGGTTAATCTCACTAAGCGAATTATGATCTTGAAAGTATTGACATTTTGTATGCATGTATATTTCCAAACTGATCATTTCATTCTGATTCTTGTTTTCATTTGTTGTTTTATGAGATTGTCAAACATTCCTATTTGCCTTGCTGAACGAATGTACTTTGTAAATTCTGAAGGTAGAGGACATTACAGAAGAAATTAGCGAGACTTGGAAAGAAATTGTGCGTGTTTGTGTGTTTGTGTGTGTGTCGTTGGGTGTAAATTCAGAAAAAATAATGTTATTATTATTGGTATGTTTGAACGCTGCAAAAGGCACGATAGCCGCAAATTGGTTTTTGAGCGATCACTGTTTCTTTGATGTATATTCCTTTTGCTTTACTGCACTTTCTGTCCTGTTTCAATTTCACGCTTTTCAAGTTTCAAGCAGAAAAAAACGCTGGACTGCCGTTATACGTATTGCAAGCTCCTTGGCGTTTAGTCTCGTCATCTAAATTTCTTGCGCTTGATATTGTGAACTGCCTACAAGCGGACCAGACGGGAAGCTGTCGTTACTGGGGAAGGCAACAAGCCCGAAAGAGACGTCGTACGTGGTGACGTATGCAGGTTGTCTTATGTTTGTTTCCTTTCCTTTGTACTCGCAGCTTCATCAAACCAAGCCCATGAGCAGCACTGCGTGCGCTGGACATGGGAAACACAACCACAGCACCTTTTTCACGGGATCTCAAAAACGGACGAAACAGCAGCTACAGCCTCGTGGTGCGCGCTAAAAGAAGGAAACGAAACGAAAATGTAATAGAAGAAAGGAAACAACGCCGGCGGAGTTAGATGTCGCCTTCGGGTTAAGGCTAAAAATGAACAGGCATTACACTGTGCTGTGCCTACCCAAGAGTGAGCAGGGACGTGCGCTCGAATGTCGAGAGCAATTTTCATCTCTGATCGAGTCGAACGCTTCGAAAAAAGCCTTTTTCGGCACACGGTGCCGACAATGGGAACGTAAGCCTGATCCAACCGTCAAAAGCGAAAGAAAGCCTTGTGCCGTATGTAAAAGCGAGATGCACATACACATTGGGACTATTTCCTGCAGCACATGTGGGAAAGGAAAGAGGGCGATAGAAGCAGCAGAGAAGAGAAAAAACCGGTTACTGCCATCGACCCCTGGCGCGCACGGTGGTTCCATGCTTTGTAGACTGTTGGAAAGAGTACGTTGGCAACAAACAGAACCAAAAGAGAGACAGCGAGTATAACGTCATCGCCGCACATAGTGGTGTTTGTACGAAGGTGGTTGAGTTTTCGGTAAAGTTTTCAGAAAATTGTGAAACTCACCCTGAGCGTACCGCGGATGGCGGACGGGGGGGGGGAGCGGAGCGGAACACAACACACGCGCGCCGCTCGTTCTGATTAACTGCTGTAATGTGCGCTCGTATGAGTGTGAGGATGCTTTTATGCTGCTCGAATCTTGTCTTTCGCGCGCCCTCGTTTCTTACCCGTTTCCTCCTCTTCGTCATTATCGAACAACCTTTTTATTCTATTTTATTCAATTTAGCAGAGCATTTTATGTGATTTTAAATCCGCCTCGAGTCTTCAAATACTTTCCGTGTGGTTATGTTTAATCACTCATGGCCTACAATTCGCAGTATAATCATTTAACCTAAATGCACTCTGGTGAAGCATAGGAACGCTATCGAGCAGATCGAACTGGAATCCGCTGGCCACTGCTCGAAAACATTTAAACTCGACGCGTAGCAGAAATCCTCGAAGACGCTCAACGGAATAAAAAATAAGCATCCGGCGCCATCTTGAGCGTATTTTGTTCGCATACACTCACACGACTGTGCGTAAGTGGCTCGGCGTTTCGGCATACTTTGGTTCTCTGTCTCTCTCTGGCTTTGTGATGCGGCTGCTCGAGCTCGCTCTCCCTTTGTTATAAATGCTTTCCTATGTAGTGGTGTGCGTGTCACGTGGGAAGTGACGGGGAGAGTGTTTATCGAGCACAGTGGGATCGTTGCTACCGACTTTGGCCAAGTTGTTTGGATAACTCGAGCAGTTTTCGAGTACTATTCGAGTAGTTTGATTTCAACAGTCGAGCCCTGCGGACGTACTGCGTCTGCGTCGTCCGTGTAAAACAAACAGCACGGTCCGAGAGGCGAGGGAACATTTTTTTGTTACTGTAGGTTTAAATTTATTTCGGTTTTCTTTCGAACTACTTATCGTTCCTCGATTGTATGTCAATACATCCTCGCTCCATTCGTGCTAAATCTGTGAAATTTAATACAAATCCACTGTACAAATCCACTTCGTGCTCCTGACCGAGCCTCTATATACCGATCGAGACGCTGCGGAACGTGATCACTGCTAAGGACATCGGCGAGTTTGTTGCTGTTGTTTGTGTGAGTGTGTACCCATCGTGGTAGTCAAGATGTAAATCCTAAAGCAAAGGATATGCTACCAGTGGGTCTGTTGTGTTGTGCAGTACCACAATCGTTGTGCTAGCTTTCGTTACGCTCTACCAGATTTAGAAGGAAAGAAAAACTCGTTCTCCGATCAATCTTGCCAATACACAGCAGCCACCGAGGGATTGCAAGTGTGCCCGTTAGTGTCATAGGCACACAGAAAATGACGAAGTTGGCGAGGATAAACTTGAACGGCGGTTAAAGCGGTGGCAGATTCGCAATCAACCTCGATCAAAGTTCCTTGATCCGACAGTCAACCTGCAGTAAACAAAACCGTATGGGTAATTCAAGTGCTTTCGAGTTCGAGTTTCGATGCTAAGTTGTAAAGGAAATGTAAGAAAAACGAAGTGGAAAAGTAGCTAATATCCGTTCTTCTATATTCCCTTGTATGATCGCTTTCATTGTGCCTTAGATGTGTGTTGTCTGCTGTGCACGCGCGCGCGCGTGTGTGTGTATCTGTGTTTTTAGTGTAATTATTTCATTCACGTTTTAAAGATTACTTCGAAATTAGTAGCCCCAAATAGCATGTGCTAAAATACCCTACCTTCCTGTTTGACGTGAATGCAAATGGTCCTTTGTGTTTAGCTCAATTATCTGTCAGTGTTAACGTTTAGTCTGCTTCTAGCCGATTGAGCGAGATTCTTATTTTCTGTTAGTAGCAAGTCAATGCTGTAGAGGAAGTGTGCGTGCGTGAATAAAACAGCGTCACGGGACGGGAACACATCCGTGTCGGGGTGGGCTTCTAACGTACGATTATGGTGCTTTACAAGCAGTATGAAGCGATTGATGTCGATACCACCAGGCGGCGCTGCTGATCGCTGCGTACAAGGAAAGATCATTTTCATATTAAATGTGAAAGAGCTGTTGCATCTAAACATCGTTTCCGTTACAGAGAAATTATCAGCAGAAAGAAAGAGATAGTGTGTGTGTATGTGTGTGTGTGTGTGTGTGTGTGTATGTAACAAACATAAAAATCAATTAATGTGTAGTTTTTTAGTGTTTGTGAGTGTATATGTGTGTGAAAACGTGTTAGCCGACAGCCATTTGAGTCGGTGGTGTTTGCATTTGTGTTCCGAGTACGCCTGCCGCCCCGGTCGCGTTTGGGCGCGACGCCATGTTTAACCGCCGCAGAAACGATCGCAGGATTAAACCACTAAGTTGCTGGTAGAGCACATCGCGGGTAAAGTCGTGAGCGGCGAGCAAGAGCGTGTGGGAGCGAAAGAGAAACCATCCGAGGGAGGGAGCCCCCCTTCCGGTAGGAAAAAGGACTCTCCGTTATCGTGTTGCCGTGTGGCCGTGTGGTGGTTGGGGGAGGGAAAGGGGTTTGTTTGGCCACCGGTCGCGCGGGGTCCCACCGAAACCGATTACTTCCAAGCGAAAGGATTAGGCCTCGTTCCGCACCACTCGTTTGCAGTGAGAGGGAGGGAAACGGAGCGGTTGTCAAGATCGATTGTCCGAAGACTCTAGCATCCATCCAGCCTCCACGTGTCAACCACCAGTTGCTGCGCATCCACTGAGCAACGGCTAGGCCTACCTTCACAAACACGGCCTCACAAACACACACACGCACGATGAAGATGGGAATAAGCCCGCGAAGGATACCGGGGGCCGCCATCGTATTCGTCGTTGTGCTGTGCGGACTCGTTTGCAGTGCTTCCGGTAAGTGTAGTCTTGTTTGAAATCGAGGCATCGTAGTTTAAGAATCTTTTTCTCACTTTCGATTATTACTGTACAACGGAATTATCTGAAACCAAAAAACATAAATGCAATTCAAAATTTACTTTGTCGGTTCATTTTGCGCTTTTGCTTGCGGGCCACCATTTTGTTGATTATTTAGAAACCTGTCTAGTACAGCCAGTCCAATAGAAGTAACGATAATGCACCACACAACACAAGCAACGAAAGATCCATGGTGTTCTCGCCCAACACATCTAGGAAAAGCTGCCCCTATCTCAATAGCTGCGCCATCTACCCTTCGATGCGGGTTCACAGATGCACGTTTCGCACTAGGTTCCCCTTGCATTAGGGTCTTTCGCTTTGTACCTTCGCTCTTGTTGTCATCGAGCCTATAGGGTTCGGGGTTGTTAGTAGTAGTGATGAACTATAGTGATGAAGTCGCTCTATGTATGTGTTTGTGAGGGACCACGTACGAAACCAGCCTACCTTTTGTCGATCGATCTAAAAAGGTTCTAAGACGCACGTTAAAGCCATTAGCCCAGATGTCCCGTAACAGAAGGTCTTTCATATATCCACGCAAAGACTGATTCTTGTCCAATACCCTCAACAATTGGTACAACTTTCGATACACAGAAGGTTTTGGGATTTGGATGCTAGAAACGATGAGCCAGGTGTTAAGTTGTTTCTCTTCTCCCACCGCACGAAAATGATTTTATTGAGGCCTATGGTCATTTAATTTTCATCAACAAATACTTCCGGATCCACAACTCCAGAGGCGAGATAGGTTGTGTTATAAGCTGATTACCTAACGAACAGAGCATTTTAATCGGATTCATCAAACTGGTAGCAGTCTTTACCGCTGTGTAATTTGCTAATTGTAATCTTTATTGCAACCGACGACAGTTTTTGGTGAGATCCGCGTCCGATGCATTATAAAAATATTCGTTATCCTAGACGTCGCATCCCGGTTCGGTTTCGCCCTCATACGCCCCGATTCAATCCCGTCCCAGTCCGCATCCCGCTTGAGAATGGTTTTCCGAATCTCGTTATTTTTAAATATCAAAAGCTAATATTTTTTAAATTGTTTTAATCATAATATTATTTAATATCAAAAGCTAATAACATTTCCTTGTCGGTACGATCGTTTTACCTTGTTGGCTATGCGAACAATTCTTTTAAGCAGACTTTTTTAATCTAGTTACACGCATAGTCAAATTGTGCTATTTTATTGACTTTTTTACTATAAATTTTAATATCAAATATAAGATATGTATGATGGTATGCAATTGAATGACAATTGAACATAAATTTTTGAATAGCACGGTGTTCATTGGTTGGTGTAAATCAACCAACAACGCAACAATACAAGGGTGCATGATTAGTATTTCCTGTATATCATCTATTATATCGAACAAAATATAATAAATTAACTCAAATAATTACCCCGTCATGTACTGATAAAAGCACCAATCCACATCTTCAATCGAGATATCGAATCTGAAAAGAATAGGACAGAGTAAGATAATACACACCGAATAGGATGATCTCACGATTCAACAATAAAAAATTCGTTGCTCGATCTAATGAATAATCCGTTGCTTGCTAAGTCTTGAATGATATTGAATGATTCCAGATTTTGAGATCAAATTCGAACTTATAACATCTTAAGAATATCTTCCATCGATTGCAGCACCATGAAAGTCTGAACCGATACCAAACACAACAATCAATCTGAGATAATTTACAATCCAATAAAATCATCATAAACAGTAGTCGTTGTAAAATTGTTACCATTTTTGCAACTGGCTCGTAAATGTTGTTGTGAGCTTAATTTTTCTTCCCATTCCCTTGGGCTTCCCAGAACCGATCCATTGACTGGTCGTTTATTGTACTGGTTTTAACGACCATTCGTTACCATGTCAGTGGCATGCGGAACTTTTGGTTTCTTCTCCTACAACAGCGTAACGTGAGATGCAGATCAGACTCCCCTCAACGGTTTGCATTTGTGATAATTCTTGGTACGTTTTATGTGGTTGAGAAACTTGTACCGTCCTGTTGCTAGCAGAATCCTTCAAAGGAGTATCTAGCTCGTTATGAAAACCGTAGTTTTTACACTTCTTTACTTCATGCTTGATGGTCAAAGCTTTGGATATAAAACTGTGTTGGAATTGAAATAAAACTTGATGAGATAGGGTATAGATTAGCCTAACCTAACCTAACTCAGAACTCAACAGACGTATTTATTCCTATTAAAAAAGGTACTAAAGTAGCAAACATGGATCGTCAATATTATTGCATTATAAAATTTTACTTTACAAGAATCATTACAAAATTCAAAAGGCATTCTTCCTCCTTTTCGCTTATTTATTCCAGAACGCGCTAAAAATACTGAACGCGCTAAAATGTATTTATACAATATTTTTTCATGTGAAACATTTAGTTGCTCCATCGTTGGTGTTTTTGATTTGTTCGGCAATTGAATTGTATTTTTCCAGCTCTTAACAGTTCTCTATTAGTAGAATCTTCCGAATCGGACATTAAACCCATCCCATATTTGTCTGTTCTTGCTGGACGAAAGACGATGGAACAGTGGTGTACATTAAGATAAAAAAAAATTAATATCATTGGAAAAGTAACTCCAGGAAAATATTGCTGTGTACCTTTGGAAACTCTAAACATTATTCTGATTGGTCTTTTATTCCATAAAGAGTCTGGTCGCGCAAGTTTTAAACTTATATTACATCCTTATATCCTCCTCCGCACGCAATAATCTGCTGACACGCCCGTTAGGTGCTTAACATACACGAAAAAATACCTATGCACATCTGTCTGAGTGTGCACTGTATATTTGGTTCGTCGTTGCGCTGCCTACGTTACTTTGGTAAAACCTCTTTTCTCTGTGCTGTTTTACTTCTGAGCTGCCTTTTCATCTTTCTGTTGCAGGCACGACATCATGTCGCATTACACAAGGGGGACGGGGGAGGGGGAGAAACGGAAAGGCTGAAAACAGGTTCTCTCTAGGTGTCCAATTTGCTCCTCACTTCTTCATCCAGCTTCACCTCTTTTATCCCCTTTCACACCCCGCGCCCCGATCACTGAACCGACCACCTTCGTTCTTCGTCGGGTATCTCCTCCTTCCAGTTTCCAGTCGCTGCAGCGAAGAAAAAAACCCGTATCCTGAACTCGCGTGTCTCAACACAAGAGACAGCACATACACACACATACATTCTCAGGGCACAGATATGCCCGTATGTATGCTCGCTGGACAGAGGTGAATGGCGAAATCTGTCGTTTCTTCTTTGCCTTTTGCCGCCAGCAGCAGCAGCAGTACCACAAACGCGCCCAACTACACCAACACCAACACGAAACGGTCTGTTCGACATTCGAGATTCTTTTATGTCCGAACGGTCGACGAAAATCTTGATGTTGGTGAAATTTGTTGTTGTTGTTGTCTTGTATACTTTTTAACCTTTATAACGCAGAATGTACGTGCTGCTATGATTAGTGCTTTGAAAAATTGTGTTCATCTAACATTAAATTGTCGCTTTACTGACCTCTGGAAATTTGTCAGAGATAGGTGAAATTGTCTATAATATGGAAGAATATAAGAGACTTAAAAAAAACTAAAAACTTTTAATATCTGCCAAAGACCACGAATTTCACGCTTGTTGGTGAAAATTTGTTGGGCAGCTGAGTTACCAACATAATACACAACACATACCTGTACTATACCAGTGTTCTTCACAAACGTGCTGGAAATAACTTTTGAATTACGTTTGATTTAAATACTACTAAAGAAACTAACCTTCTAAACAACTTAGTTGTGTAGTTCAGGCTGATTTGATATGCAGATGGAGTTCAGTTTCCCAGAAACGCTCCGTCTGGTTCCCTCGGCTCTTTTCGCTCTTCCCCACGCTGTCCGTCACGATTGTCTTCTGTCTCTTTCTCTCTCTCTCTATCTGTCTTTCTTTTTTTCTTTCTTTCTCTCTCTCTATTTCTCTCTATTTTCCCCTCTCTGCCTTTCTCTTTCTTCAGTTTTTGGCCCTCGAAAGCCCACAGTATGGTGGGTTGTCGCCGCACGGAAAAGGTGTGCACGGTAAACGTCAAATGAGAAAAAAGTAAAATATGTAGGTCGCCCTTTGGATACTCTATGTCGCGGGTTGCCCACGTACCAACTGCCCAACCCTAGCCTGTCGGTCACTTATTTGTTTTCTGCTTTTACTGTGGTGTGTGTTAAAAAAAACTTCTCGCGACGTTCTTTTGTTGCAATACAGCACTGGTTGCACTAATCTTGTTTGAATGTTGTTTTGGTAACGTCTCTCGTACAATGTAAGAAATGATGTCTGATCGATCGTGCAGTTCTCTCCAGAGATCATACAGATTTCTCTATTCCCTTTTTTGTCTTGTGAAGCGGGCTTTGCGCTGATATGAAAGTGGTATAGTTTGTTGTAGCTGAGCAGCATGCGCGATAGATAGAAGCGATTGGAGGAAAATTGTATGAAAGAAAAAACTGGGAAGAAAGATCACTTCCATTGGGACATGGGTAGCGAGCATATTTCGAAAGATTGGCAAACAGCCCCTTTCGACAAGGCGATATGTGGAGGGAAATAAGGGTGCCAAGAGATGTGGGCTCTTGGCGTCTGCTTTTATTTTTTGTTCGTAAAAAAGATACCTCCGCCCACTTATGTGATGTAATTGATGCAATTGTTCCGTTACATTAATACGTTGTATAATGTTTAATTCTTAAGCAACGTTTGTGTAAGTTACTTGCATGTTAATTATGGAAAAGCTCAGAAACAATAAAAGTGCAGTATAAAATAACAAATATTATAATATATCAAATGCCCTTGTACCTGTTTATACATTTATACAGGTACATAATGTATATTAACCTCGGATAT
>JXXA01010504.1:0-13404 GCA_000956255.1 Anopheles punctulatus | reverse complement strand
TACACTGGAGCTATAACCAGCTATAGTTTATTATCTATATCTTTGGGAAAAAATGTTTAAGAATACAAAAATGCATTGATCGTTTTGGAATGCGTTCAATCTTTCGCTCTATACCTCTACCCCCCATCCAACCGCTAAAAGGAATGAAAAATTACGGACTAGTATTTGTTCTCCCCGGATCTCCCCGGCATGATACGCAAAATAAGCAAATTAACTGAATCTTATCTTACTGGGTGGAAGCGGCACTGCCACCGTTTGTCCATTCTCAATCATCACCAACCTCGACAATATCGTAATCGTCGTCACTATCGGTCACGATATCGCACCGGAACTGGCGATAAATGTCGTACAGCACGTTCTCTGCATGGTTCGCCAACGTAAGACGGTTTTCGATCTCAAGCTTACGTTCAAACTTTTCTGTCATCTCACCACCGATGGCACGCTTAAAATCGATAAAATTAATACTGATGTCGATGTCGTCCGGTGGGCCTTCGTTTTCATCCTCCGAATTTGACGCCATATCTGCGGTAGGGTGCTCTGTTTTGCTGCTTTCTTTGGTGTCGGTGTCTGGTATGCCAGTGCCATTAGCTTTATCTGTTTCTGCAGATTTGTTTTCCATAGGAGGTGTGCTTGTTGCTGAAACTACCTCGTTGGATAATTGCTTTTCAACTGTTGCAACTGTTGCTGTCGTTTTCTCGATCATCTCCTCTGGTGCCTTTTCCACGCTGTCTTTCTCTAATTGCTGCTGTTCGTCCAACTCCTCGTCATCATTGACTGCGTCGCCTAATTCGTCTATGAAGTCGTCATCATCGTCGAAATCGTTTTCATCGCCCTCCTCCCCGTCCGACCAGCCGTCAACATTCTCGAGAAAGTTTTCGATCTCGTCCTCATCATCGTCCGGTTCGTTCATATCCTCCATCTCATCGACAGTAGACGTTCCCAAAGCCGTAGCACTATCTGATCCCACGCGTATCGGACGGTTCCATGGACACAAGTTGCTGTCCGCAAAATCTTTTATCAGAACTGAGCGCTTGATGTAGCGCTGGTTGATTGGTTGCATCAGTCCAGCACAATCGGCCAGCGTAAAACTGCGTCCTCTTTCCGATTCCCATTTCGGCAGCTCCTGCTCCCAACCGGTGCAGATATCGTTGAACATGTTTCCCGTTGGCTTCACTACCTGCGCCGCAGACAAACCCAGCAGTACGACGCCCAAACGCTTGCAGGTGTTGTGCAGATAGAGCGTCAGGTCAACCTGTGATTCGTCTACGAACATAAGCACCGGCTTTGGGATGTTATTCGTCGTCACAAACTTATCCACCACCTTGTCGAGGTAGGCGGCGAACGTTTTCGGTGTCACCTGCCCATACTCGTGGGCCACTATGGCACAGTTTTTCGGTGCCGCTTTCACTATTTCCTCGGGTACGTCGCGCCTATAAGGGTATACCAACAGCGGCGACAGATGCTCTCCAGCCGCACTGATCGTATACAGCATGGTCATCTTCTTCAACACCGTGCGCACGCTTTCCTGCATCTCCACACGCTCTCGAAAGCGTAATTCATCGCTCAGAAAGACACGGGCAGGGTTGTTCAAGATGTCGAACAGATTCGCCTCGACCAGATAGTTTTCGATGTGCAGATACCAGTCCAGTATCGTACCGAGATGTTTACGGTCTTTGACACGATCGATGGAGAGCCATTTCTTGACAAACTTCTGATAGCATCGTCGACCAAACTCCGAGTCCTGAAAAGGATGCGAACGTGTAGAGGCATGCTTCTGGACGAGCGCATCGGCCGCTGTTTCAACGTTGCGCTTTTTGATCGTGAACCCCTGCTTGCAGCAGTCGGTCATCCACTGGAAGAGCGCTTGCTCTTCCTGCGGTAGCAGTTTGGTGATCTTGCCGTGCGTTATGGACTTCAAATAGGTCGACAACGTGGTTCTCGGCACGTTGCACACAAACGCCGCACGTCGGATGGATACACCGCGTTCCACAATTAGATTCATCGCGTTCTTCAAATCTCGCTTGGTGTATGAGTTGGCCGATTTGCGCCGACGGACGCCATTGCTGTCTTCTGCAACAAAAACACGAACCAATTAGCCAGTGGCCGGCAAGGGTGTCCCACGCATTCACAAAATTACTTACCAGACATACTGTTAACTTTTTTACTATACTTTTCAGCGAGGAAAATCACTTTTTTCAATCCAATCGTTGTTTTGCGCGCACACACACGGGAAGCGGAATTGTAAACAAACAATTTTTCCGCACTGACAGCTGCTTCGAACAGGGCAACCCATGGGGATGTAGTTTACGGTGGTTTAAATCCTTTTATGTTCAATTAATGGAGATTTAAAATTGCGTTAAATAATACAGCAAACATTATTATTCAACAAGTGGGTTGCGATTTTCTGTTCGTTACGTTCAAAGAATAAACTTGTTCAACGAATTGATGCTCAGTGAGGTACACGAACATTATGGGCCACCCTGTATGCACTGTTTACTTCGTTCGATAATTCAGTGGACGTTCGACGATAGGCACCGTTCCTTCGATTCCAAAATAAATGGACTCATCTAGTAGCGCCAAATTGCTGGCCTTTCGGCAAATAGCGCAGGAAAAGCTGCAGCATGTGTTCTACTCAATACCGTCGGAGAAGGACCTCATTATCGATCCTGCGTTGATTAAACCGTTGGAGCATGTTTGCGGAGCATCCTGGTTGCGGTAAGAATGCAGTGGATTCGACGATAGGCCGATGGTATTGTTTTGATAAAACTTCTTCAAATGTTTCACCTCTTGCCGCAACCCGCAGGAAGAAAGGAGTGGATAAAATATTCAAATTCGATCCAAAAAATCCCCCACCGAAGCGGAAACAGTTTGTCTATTTTATCACCTCTAATCTACTCACGTTCAAGAGCGTGTTGGACCAGATCAGCGGCTACCAGAGCCAAACGAGCAGCCTGATGGAACCGGACATACGTAACAAGCAGTATCACATTCTGGTGTTGCCCTCCGTCTTGGCCAGCTTCGAGCATTTGCTGGAGGAAGAGGGTCTGCACGGAATAGTGGAGCTGTACAACTTTCAGTGGGATTTTCTGCTTCTGGATGCATCGATTCTCAGCCTCGAGCTGCCGAACGTGTACGCGGATGTGTTTGTCCGCAAGGACACGACACCACTGGGTTCGATTGCTCACAGCATACGGATATTCAATCTCGTCATGGGAAAGCCCCATCTGGTGTTTAGCCTCGGGGAGAATGCCGAAAAAATTCTACACATGGTGCAGCGCACCGAGTCCAACAAGCGACCAGGGAAAGAAACATCCAGTGCTCAACATAACACGGATAAAGAGCCCGAATACGCTGCCATGCTTGTACTCGATCGCGATCGCGACTATCCAGCCTGCCTGCTGACACCGGTCGTCTATTGTGGGCTGTTGCTGGAAATCCAAACACTCAATTCCGGATCCTTGGTGGTGGACGGTGAGAACAACAAGATAAAGAGCGGAAAATTACCTTTCCTGCTACAGGACGTGCCGGCACAGCAGAGCACTACATCGAAGCAGGAAGCGACTAGTTTGCGCATGAGCGGGGCCCAAGACATGATCTACCTCGAGCACAGATATCGCCACTTTTCCGAGGTGATAAGCCTGCTTAGCTCGCAGGCGAAAGCGCTCGGCCTGGAGGGCAAGGCCTACACGAGGGAAATGAAGTTGGCCGAGATGAAGGACTACGTGACGAACAAGCTGCCGAAGGTGGCCGCCGCCAAGAAGGAACTGTTCAAGCATCTGCGGCTGTGCGAAACGATCGTGGAAGAGATCGGCGCCAACTTCGAAAAGCACCAAATGATCGAAGAAAGCATCCTTACCAACACGAACCGCAAGCAGATCATGAACTACATACTGGAGTTGCTAAGCAGCGACGCACACAAGTACAACACACTTCGATTGATTTGCCTCTATCACCTTACCATCGGGCTGACTGGCGAGGACATGACTAAGCTGATGACCGGCTACCTGAATGCGTTCGGCTATCGTCACCTCAGCCTGTTTCACAACCTTTTCCAGGCACGGCTCTTTCCCGACACGACGAATCTCAGCAAAACGAAAATCCTTTCGCAAATCTCCATTCCCACGCTGAAAACACCGTTTCAAATTGAAGCGAACAAACTGAAGCAACTACCGACCGACACGAACGAAGTGTCCACCATCGCGGTTTCGCCAACGGCAGGCACATCGGAGCGTGACTCGGGAATGAGCGTGGGCAAAAGTTGTCCGAGCTACGTCTTTAACGGGAACTACATTCCACTGGTGGCGCAACTAACACACATGATATTTGCCGCATCCAGCTTCGACAATCTCAACACCCGCTTGGGTCATCTGGAACGGCTGAAAGTGTCCGGGCGTACACTGGAACAGGGCGACCATCACTACACACCGCGCACGATCAAAGAACTCTCGGCGAGCGGTCATAAGGCCACCTTAAACCAGCTGCTGCCGTTCAAGCAGAAAACCATGTTCATCTTCATCGTCGGTGGCATTACGTACGCGGAGATAGCGGCATGCCATCTGCTCGAGCGAACGATCGGTGCCAAGATAGTGCTCTCCTCCGATCGCATCATCGCTGGGCACGATCTTATCGAAAGTGTAGTGAATTGTTAAGTTTTATACCAGAATATACGCACGTTTATTTAATGCAACGTTCGGGCGTTGTGGTGTCCGCCACCGGGGTGTTTTTTTCGGACACTGATGACAAAACTGTGATATGGAGAAAAGTAACACGAGACACACACTTTGGTTATGTACAACAAGTTATATTATTTACCTACTAATATGTATGTATCATTCTATCGTGGATGGTGGTATTTTAAGCCACATTTCCCGGTGTATGTTTTGTCTGGTCAGGAAAACATTTGTTTCTCTAGCTATTTATTGCAAAAAGTGTAGTTAAGAAAGCAGAATGCCTCAATCCATAAGGCATCAGTCACGTTTGGCGATTGACGATTGAACGCGATGGAAATCTATTTCTTGGGTGTTGTTTGTGTCGTTGTTCAAATGTGTGTCGTGTATGTATGTGTGTTCGTACCAGAAACGTTAATGATAAAGGTGAAATATTATGGTTAACTTCTTATCACTAGACATCGTGCTTCTTCCTTCTCCCCAACAAACTCAATCTCTGCTAGGTAAAAGTGAGACGAAAACGGAACAGAAAAGTAAAAGCAGTGAATACATCGTAAATAAGCGCCTACTATTGTTCAAATCCTTACTTAAATTACCCGGCAATGTTTCATGGTGGACTGTTTAGGGATATTACACGCACGTAAAGCTAAGCTCCTGCTTTTTTCCAACATTCTCCAACAAAGACACGCACACACATACGCACAGATAACAGTTGATTGTGTACGAACAAAGGCTACACAAGCGAAGCGTTTAAATGAACATTAAACCGTAAATTTGTAAATTGCACATCGAATTATCGCAAAATTTGCGCTCCTTCCATCACACACGAAGGACACACGTAAAGGAATACGGCATAAAAACGCAAGTACAACAAGAACACTAAACAAAGCAACCTGACGGGGAACTGGGTTGCTAACTAAAACGTTCATGGCCTGCTGAGGCCCCACTGCAAGTATTTGCCAATAATAATAGTACGCGTAAAATACTTGTGAATGTAACCTTGTCGTTTTTAACAAATCAATTAATTACTACATTGGCGCTCTGCACTACTATTATTAATCTATACGCTTAAACGTGTACGTAACCGGAAACGAAATTATGCTAGTTATAGTTTAACACACTTTAACACATCTTGTAGTTTGCGACAAAATGCACATTATTATCATACCGTTGTGGAGACCGGAAATGAATGATGATCAAAAGCGTTTGTATGTGTGTGTTTGTGTGTGTGTGCTGGTATGTTTTGTGATTATTCCTATTTACAAATAATTCATCCCGCTCACTATAGCACGGGGCGTGATGATCAACAGCCAGCTCCTTACACATCCGTCCCTCCTTCTGGTACGGATGCGCGGATATATTTGCTTAGAGCAGTAATTTACGTTTGTTGTTGTTTTGCTGCTGTATTTGCTGTGACGCGTTTAGTTTTCGCGCATCGTTAGCCGCATCGCCGGCACCGGTCGAGTCGGCACTGACCACGACTGTCGGTTCGGATCGTACGCCTAGCAGATCGATACCGTTCGTGCCCTCGAGTGCTTTGCCGAAGGTGCCGGTATGAAGGTTCAGCTCGTACAGTGGGCTGTCCAGCTTTTTGCCGAACAGATCACGGTCGACAATCACTTCACTGTTGAACGCACCGTGCTCGGCATGGTGAACGCTTTTCTGAAGCGTTTCCTGAAATTCACGCACCTTTTGTTCGAATAACAGATTGTTGCCGCTGCTGCTGCTGCTGTCCGGTGACATCGATCCGGCCTCCTGCTTGATGCGCATCTTGCTCCCACCGTTCCAAACCTCATCGTCAACGTCGTAGTCGATCAGCGAGGTGGTGGCGGCGGCGGCCATGAGCTTAGTACGCTTGGCCGACGGTACCTCCGAGCGACCGTCAGCTTCGCTGAAGTAATCGTGCTCGTTGGCGATCAGCGAGTTGGCATTGAACGAAGACATAATCTCGTCGAAGTTGAGCTCCTCATCGATGGCGTGCGGTGCTGCCGCTGTGGCTACCGTCTGTTCCTTGGTATCGAATAATAGCGCACGACGGCTCTGCTGCACCACCTGCAGCTTATCGTTGGCCGGGTCCTGCATCAGTTCGGACATTTCTATCGAGTCCTGAATGTTCTGCTGCGTGGCGGTGTTACCGAGCTTCAGGTTCGGCACGGCGACCAGCGCCATACTGATGAGCAGCACCATGAGACAGGTGGCCGGTTGCGTCGTCTTGCTCGTTCCTTTGGTCAGGAGCGACTGGATGCGCTTCATCTGGCTAACGAGATCGTGATTTTGGCTCTGCAGAATCTTGATTCGTTTCACCAGATTCTGGTTCTCCTCCGTGCATTGTTTCACTCTGCAAAAAGTAGAAGTAAACTAGTTAGATTTGCGCACACAAACCTACGGCCAGCTAGTGATGGAAATGTTCCAGCGCTATCTAGATCTTATATTGAACATATATTTTCGAGTATCGTTTCAGCCCCTTCAGCTGTCAAATATGTATGACAAACCACAAACACCACAGCAACGGTACAGAGAATTCTAGATCAAAGCAACAAGCGATATGTAACGGAAATGGATTCTTTGGCCAAACTTTATTTTGTCCCGCTACTTATGCCTTCCCATCCCATTTCGCAAAAAAAAACTATAAAACATCGTACGTACCTTTCTTCCAGCCCATCGACGTACTCCTTCTTGCGCTTGCGCGAGTCCTGTGCGGAAATTTTGTTTCGAATTTTTCGCCGAATGCGCTTCAGCTCACGCTCTTCGTGCTTGGTCAACGGATAGCTGGACGGAAGCGAAATGCCTTCCTTCGCTAGCAATCGTTTCTCCTCCGCCGTTAACATCAGCTTCTGGTACGTGCCGTTCTGATTGCGTCCCTTGCCAATGTCATCCATGTCGACGTCGTCATCGTCACCATCGTCACCGTCCGGTTCGACGTCGGAATCGCTGATGATCGAGTGCTTCTGCTGCCGCTCGACCTCCGCAATCACCGAGTTGCTCTGCTGCATGATGTCCTCGAACACGTAGCTCTCCGAGTCGGACGAACTCGGTGCCGCATCGGACAGGCTGCCACAGTCGTCGATCAGCAACTGATCCTTGCTCAGCACCACGTTCTTCTGGATCAAACCCTGCTTCGACTGCTGGAGCATGTTGGCCGCCGCCAGCTTGATGTTGGCCGATTTGCTTTTCAAATTGTTTGAGTTCACGATCTTGATCGTACGCAAATCCTGAATGGTTACCGGCACCAGTATCTGCCGGCCATTCTGGTGCGTTTGTTGCTGCATGCGAATGATTTTGCGCACACCGGACATGGTACCGGTAGCGGTACCGGCACTAGCCGGTGCGGCCGACGTTAGCACCACATTCTTCGGTATGACCGCACCGGATGTCGTTTTCATCGTGGTTGCCGAGTTTTTCAACTGCAGTGTCACTTTCTTGTTCGGGGTTGCACCCGTCGTCGTAAGTCCGTTGGCGACCGCCACTTTCTGACCATTCTTCATCGTGGCCATGCGGATGATCTTCAGTTCCTTTCCATTGTTAACGAAATGCTGCTGCTGCTGCTGCTGTTGGGGAGCGGCAGTTCCCGCTACGACCGACATTGTGATGCCATTTGCTGAAGTAATCTTCTTCGGCCCGGTAGCGACAACGAGTGCCTTTGTACCGGGGGCTGCCGTCTGGAAGACGTTCGTGGTGGTCGTTGGTGCTTTTCCGTTCGTTTTCATCGGTTGCGCATTCGTTGTAATCGTGTTGGCAACGAGCTTCTGCTCGGAACGCAGTGTAGCAGCGGCAGTAGCGACGACCGTTGGATGTGCCGTACGTTGGCCACAGTTTGCGATCGGTTGCGGAACGATCGTCTGCGGTGTCGCGCTAACCGACGATGAAACATGTGTCTGCGACACGGTGGACGATATCGGTTGCTGGGCAATCGTTTTCACGTAACGAGGCTGTGGCGAATTTGAACCACCCCGTTCGCTGATGGACGGCCCGGGGGATGACATTCCGGGACTGAGTGCTTCGTATTCGGTGTTCGGGTCTCTGAAGGTAAAGAAACCCACTTTAGAAAAATGTCGTAAATCGCAAGCGTTGCAAAACTGTGCAACATACTGAGAAAGGTGGTTTCCCCGTTATCTTAATACTCTTATCAGCCCTCTGATGGTTTCCCGTGTACAATGATATCCTACATTTTCAACGCTATCAGCAGTACGAATGTTGGTAATGTTTTCGTGTGCGCTCTGTGAAGGACACACCGCCATCGTCGGGGGCCTATATTTATCAGAATGACTTCTAATTTTGACATGTTTCTTTACTCGCTTATTTTCTCTCTCGGCAAGTGTCGGCCGACTTATGAGTGGCATTTTCGAAGCGCGCTGGTCAGCTCTCTTGCATGACCTGAATTTTACCGGCTGTGCAATGAGAGACGCACCAGCGGGCCCCACAGTGTCCGAGCATAGTTCGTATGTTGAGATGATCTGTGCACACCGGCTACCGAACGGCGAGCGAAAACAATAATTAGTTAGGCAGATTATTTGCCTACGAGCACAAGACGTGCGAGTGGTAGAATAGTTTCACACAGATTGACGCACTAACACTAGTGCAGCTAGTACCATCCATCTTCGCCACATCTGTGCGCGCGTGCCGTACGTTTGGTTGCATGTTCCATTGTACGAAACGCAGCAATCGAGAGGAAACATTAGTGCTTCTTCCCATCTTGCTCTCTATCGCTTCGACAAGTGGCGTAGATTCTTCTTCGCTATATTATTATTTTTAAACACAAACGCCATTCAACACTGCTCTTAATGAAAATACCCAGCAAATGGAAAAATCTACCAAACAGATAGCCTCGGTTGATTCTCGGCACAAATCAGTGCATCCCAGTATGAGAACTGAAAAAAACACGCTAATAGTGAGGGCCTGTTCGTTGTGGTCTTGTCGCACCGGAAAAATGCTCGTAAATGGTCTCTTCCCATCGCCATGTACCGCACGACGATCGAAAGTGATCCGCCATTTGCCGCCATACTTTCAAATGCCGGTGGATCGGGTGTGGACGGGCAACCTTTCACTTCACTTCAGCCGGGCTCTTGTCAAACCCCGGTGCTCTGGATTATATAGTGAGCGACGAACCTGTTTAGCGATATAACACTCACACACACACACACACGCGTGCACGTGCGCACCCTGCAGTACTTACAGGTCGAGATGATCGCTCGACAGCCCACTGTCGGAAGCGGCGGACGAGATGACGGACGAGATGGCCTCCTGTTCGGCGGGACTGTTCGGATCCAGCACGTTCAGCATACCGAAGTCAACGTTCATAAGCCCCGGCTTGATGTCCGGTGAGTCCTGCATGCGCAAGTCGTACCCTTCGTCGAAGTAACCGTCGAGCGAGGCGCTACTGCTGGTGCTTCCATCGGTCGTGTTGGCGAATCCGTGAAACTCCTGGTCGGACGACGAATGGGACGACAGCGGGGACGCGGTGACCTGCTGCTCACCCAGATACGTGTCCGTCGAGTAGCTATAGTTCAGCTGTCGCATGATGTCGTCCAGCTCATCCGAACCACCGACCACGTTGATGGGAGGCTCGCTGAACAGCATCGTATCGTCCATCTTCAGCAGCGTGTTCATAAATTCCTCCTCCGGCCAATCGTCCTGCTGTCGATGGGTGGAAGAGAACGCAGCAGACAAAACGAAAAACATTACTTCCATTGCACTGTTACGCAAATTCCCCCACGCAAAAGAAGCCCCACCGGGTTGCATATATGTACTCGTTCTCGGCGTGCAGTGTGGAACTTATATTGAATTAGACATTACCGCACATTTTTGCGGGCGATTGGCTTAATTCTAATTCCTCTGCCAGTGACGTCATAGTATATGCATGTTCATGCTGCTACGAAACATTACGCAAACATATTTTTCTGCAATAATCGCATTTCACGTGATTTTGTGGCTTTCGGTGTAAAAATATCTTCACACGCCGGCGGGCGAAGCGGTCGTATCGATGTTTTTTTCACAAGGGCGAAGGTTTTTGGAGGTTTTGGATTTGGTTTTGCCGGTCGTTTTATGTGCTGCTCGGGTGTTTGCTCTTGTGATTTGATACCTATCATTGCGAAAATGTTGAAACACAATGCACTTGGTAGAAATGCACTTGGGAATGGTTCACACCGCACAACTTTCACCCGAGGGGATAAAGTAATGGAAAAAAAAAACAAATTAAAAGAGAGAAAGGCACTTTTTGGGGCGACGAAGAATGTGCACCGCACAAGTGAGCGTACACATAAAAGCGAAATTCAAACGATATAAAGCGGAGCACAACAACTGGTCGCGACCATCGACGGTTACGCAAACGGCTATCCGGTGTGGAACGGGCGAAAGGACACGTTTTATGGCTCTTTGAACTTTCCAGTTTCCTTTCCATGCCAAGTTCGCGAACCAGTTGCTCCGTTGCCAATGAAATAGAGAAAGGAACCGGTTTCGGGGCGGACATGCAACGAAAACAAGACCGAAAAAAGCACGTGACCGGTATTTGGGCTCTGATAGCGTTGCAAATGCAAAGGATCAAAGTAACACCATCAAGGATATTCGCAGGCAGTTGGGAATAATGGAAAAGTCTGGGGTGTGTTACAAGCAACCAAGTTCGATATTTCAAACGGAACAGAGCTTTCAAAGCAATGACTCAATGAACGTGAAGAGAATGCCAAACAACGCCCATATCGAAGCGGGCGATGTGGAAAGAATTCCGAAAACCGTTACCCGGTACCCAGACACACGATGCGATGCGTGATGGAAAGAACCGAAAGAAAGGCTTCCTATCCCGTGTGGCCGCGCGCCGGTTCGCGATTGTACCGTTTAACCAGTACTCACCACCCATATCCCCAATACATCAACATTCGTTTTTGGACTTCAACGTCGACGACGGTTTCCATAACAACCACCAAGGAACCATAGAAAGCATGAACTATAGCACTGAGAACCGTGGTATATAATGTCCCACCGACCGGCTATTTGCACAGCAACGCATACACCTTCCTAATGAGGTCAACGATGACAATAATGCCATACGTCATGGCCGTACTCGGGAGCCGTGGACCATTTACCCTGCGGCAAGACCCAGCAGACAGATTCCCAGGGCGCTGTCTTCTGAGAGACCGTTTCGCGACACAGAGAGAAAGAGAGAGAGAGAGAGAGAGAGAGAGAGAGAGAGACGGAGAAAGAGATCAAGCGTGTGCCGGTGTAGCAATTTTATTGAGAGTAACATATCAAGTTGCGTCATCCGGAATACCGGGACTCAGGGACCGGGCTCAATGAATTCGGAATCTTTGGTTGCTTCATATGCAAAATCACTCGTGTCCGATTCGATCGGAAGAATATACAACGTCGAGGGCGGGTAGCTTTAAGTATGAAAAAAAAAAATGATTTTATATGTATTTAAATGTCGACCATCCTTGCCCTACCTCCGGCCTTCCACGAGCCCCTCTTCTTTACGCTAGCTTTAATACGTCAGCAAAAGCTCTTCTCTATGGAAACGAGTTTCTCCTCCATTTGCTTACGTTGACTGTTTCAGTGCCTCAGCGCCGGCGGCACGCCGGAGCACGTGCGTTTTTTCGTTTTTGGATTCTGCTCTCGCGCGCCGCTCACAACCGCGAGAGACTAAACGAAAGACCGGTCTCGCGAGGGACACGGAAAATACACCTTCTCCGCCCACAGCCCGCCGGTGGTGGTTTCGCGAACGATTGTGCTCTCACGAACACCACCACCAGTGGAGCAGGGCGGCCTGTTGACGTGGTACGTTCGTATCGTAACAGACGAAGCCACACCGAAGTCAAACGCAATCTTTTTCTTTGCACAGCCGCTTAACTCACACCCGTATGTCCCTCAACAATAGTACCGGCGTCTACAACAAGAAGAGGTTACACCAGAGAGAAAGAAAACGAAGAGCCCATCCAGGGAAAACTCCGGAAGCTTTCACAAGGTGGTTGTTTAGCAAAAAAAAAAATCGTGGGAAGCAACTGCTTCGTCAGCGGACATTAATGTACCGGACAAGTGCGTTTAAGGTTAGGTTAGGACAAAAAATAACTTGTCGGTTACATGGTTTAACTTTTAGTCTGTACTGTGTCCGGACCTAGTAAGCACAACACTGCATAACCTTCGCTTATCGCCGGTGTGCACGTATGGTACACACTCGAACGCGATAAGGGTTGATGATGCGGCCGTGTTGGGGTGTCCTCGAAGCGAAGTTTTTAGAACTCTGACTCGCACGTAGCTTGTTGTATGTATATTTAGATCAAACTTGGAAGGTCATAACAACGCGTTAGCTGAAGATAATAATGATTCAAATTTAATGATAAAAATGGAGATCGCACCCGAAATGGAAAGAGACTTAAACAAGCGAACCACGAACCCGCCGCCGCAGCCACCGCCGCCGGTCGCGAATTTCATACCCGTGTGCCATCCAATTACATATGGAGTCATATTTTCCTCGTACCCGACCCGTTTGCTAAAAGAAAATCGTAAGAAGAATAAACGGAGAGGAGATACGTACGCCAAAGAGAAAATTGTTTATATCACCCTCCATCGTAGCCGTAGCCCCGCGTTGTCGAGATGTTTTCCCCTCTTCGTAGGTGGGAAGCTTTTCACCACTTCCCCACGGCCGTACCCGGTTCGTTACGGCTGCCGCCGGAGGCTCTTGATTAACAATTTAATATTAATCGATTGCTACGCGATCGGTTCGGTCGCGCTCACTTCGCCGTAACGCTTG
>JXXA01010503.1:0-17550 GCA_000956255.1 Anopheles punctulatus | reverse complement strand
TTTTTATTAGAGGTGACCGTGGAAGAAATGAGCATAAAATTAAAATGAAACATAAATTACTCTATTGGTAATGTGTGTAGTCCATAGACACTTATAGACTTTTCGTTCAAAATTTCATACAGTTAATAATAAACTGGTAAATTCAAAATTCACAAATAACTTTTACAAATTGGTGAAACAAAATAAAACATTTTGTTAACCATAATGTCTCTGTAAAAGTTGTCTTGAAATTCAGATTCGGCCAATAAGCAATCTTGCTCAGTTTCGATCATGTTATTGCCAATCCATCTCAACGAATCATGCGAACATTACGGCAGTCAAATGCAAACCGGTCAAATAAACGCCCCATTTCGTGATCAATTTTCCACTTGAAATGAGCCATTGTTCGTGGCTGCAAAAGGTGAAGAAAATCGATTGCCTTTTTTGCAAACTTGAGAATGCACCATCGAACGTGTGCAGCTGCACACGTATTGCGAGTGAAAATAGACGGATAGCAATTCTCACGCAAAAGACAGAATGCGTTGCTGCTGAACACAAGAAAAAACAACTATCAGGAGACGATACTTGTCCCTCGACGCAGAGCACAAAGCGGGAGCTGGAAAAAAAGGCAAGTGTGTTTTGAGTCCGTTTCCAATACCATTGAATAAGGAGCCAGGTGCAAACAGCGTTGCATATCATCCAGAATAGAGAAGTATCTTGGTGGTACAAGAAAAAAAACCAGGTAAAGATGAGTTAGCGAGCAACAAAATTTCACATACTCTCAGGAGTAGCACATGCCGACAAAAAGTTGATAGTTCTTTGGATGGCATGCTTCCATTATGTGAATCAAATGAAGAAGAAAACATCAATCGAATCTTTTTAAACTGCAATTAGCTTCAAGTTGTATGTTATTTCAACCAGATGATTAGAAATGGGCATGGCAATTTCGTCGCAATTAAGGTGTACCATTTGACTAAAACACTGCAGATCTTATAAACATCCCTTACCAAGAAGCTTTGATTTCGCATGATACTTTTAAAAAATCTTTGAGTGAACATTGTATACGTTTTTACATAACTATAAAAATAAACATATTTCAACGAGAATGCAACGAAACACTTACTTGTGTTCGATTTTTTTCTCCTGTAGCTTATTGTATTTTCATCAAACAGTCTTAATGACAGATACGAGCAACATCACTGAGATATTCATCCGAGTTTGTTTTGACAGACGTGAAATTCATCGACTCGTACTAAAAACTAAACTGAGAATTATCTCACTCATCTCATCAAAACAAGCTCAAGTGAGAATGAGCAGACAACGCAAACTCACGGTGAAGTGATGAGAAAGTGCTCATCCAAAATTTAGATTCTGTCCGTACCATACCGATCCACATATTAATTTTGTTCACTGCAAAGCTATTCCAGGAACGGAATGAAATGGAAATCGTCTCACTGCTCTTCATTTAACGCGATCGTCTTAACGATCATCCAAACAAACTAGCCAGCTAATTTCCTATTGAAAATATTCACACCCTTCGGCGTTGGAAATCCTTTCATCTAAAACCAATGATCGGGATTAACGTTTGCTCCCTTTTAGAATGCACAAACATCCTACACAAGCATACGCTTCCGTTCAATTAATGTAGATAAAAGCGGGATGAAAAGATTTTCAATCCAACAGTCACGCAGTCGTTGGGAAAAGCTTTTCGAATTTGAATTTGACGAACGAAAAAAAAAGCCATTCCAAGCATTGTGCGCGGAACCATCTTTTCTTCCTGGATCGCGTTTCTTGATCACAACTTTCCGATTTGCATAACACAGCGAAAGGCTTTCCATTATGCTTTCCTGCCGTCCTCCCGTCGGCCCACTTTCGATGCGCGCTGTAAGATAATCGCTTAACTTCCCTGTTCCGTATCGTGTTCGTTTGTTAGCTTTCCGTGCCGGATCGAAGCTGTCATCTGAAAGGGTTGATTCCATCGCGGTTGAATGTGTAATCTCGTGGATAGTGGTGATGGAAGAAAAAGCGAACGAAAAAAAAAACATTCTACACCATCGGCTAGAAAACTACCACCAAGGTGTTGAATCAGCATTCAGCGAATTACCCCGTAACGGGTTGAGACACTGCAGTCCGTTCGCTGGTGCGATATTGAATTTGCGATCAGCTCAGTTTGCCGTTCACTTTTCTATGTGATTTGTAAAAGTTTTTTCATTAGCGCCAAGAAGCATTTGTTGGCAAGCGGAAGGGAAGGATAATGATGATTACCTTTCGTTCAATAACGTTCCTGTACGAGCATTAGGTTGATTATGCTTTTTGAAAGGAAGTTGTTGAGAAATCAAAGGTTGCTGAAACGCAGACGCTGCAAAAACTTGAAACATTTTGTTGCTCAAGCTGGGAATAATTTTGAATTGAAATAATCTCACCGATTTTTTCAAATAAATCCAGATAGGAAATGAAAAATATGGAAAACTGATACAGATGGGCACTGATGCAGCGTGTTGATAATAATTTGTTTCACTAGTAAACCCTTTAGTTTATTCTCCATTGCATGACGATAAAGCAAGTAATGCTCAAAACAAACGTAACACACAAAACACATTTTCAATACGAATCTTTAGCAAACCACCCCCTACTATAACACGATCCTGGTTACCCGTAAGCTCTCTCTTTCTCTCTCTCGGTTGCCACCCTTTTGAAACTGCACGGAGGTGTTACTTTTCCGGTCAGCAGTCAGTTTATGGGCCGTAAAACGTGATACCGGGAGCACGAAAGCAGCTGATATTAATTAAGATATCCGGAAATTTGATTGTGTAGTAAAAGGAAAGCGCTAAAAAGGAAAAGGAAACCAGCAAGCGCTGGGTCTATCTGCAGCAGCCAACGGTGGCAGCTGGTGTCGATGTCGTAAAAGCCAAACCAACGCTACGGCAAAGGGATTAGACAGTTCGGTGCTAGCGGGTGCCCGGTGTATCGCTAGCCCAACGGGAATGTTCAGCAACCGGTTGTGCGCTAACCTCAGCAGTCAGGTCATCACAGTCAATGCCCAAATCGTGACGAACGGATGAATGCTCGTCTTAAGCGTAATTCACTCCGGTCTGCTCCACCCATCGCGCGATGTAAGCCATGGGAATAACTATGCCATGAAGCGGGATCTTTTTTTAAGGATTGATTTTATGGCTCATATTGGTTGTAGTTGATGTTGGGCTGGTTCTATTATCATAGGTAATAGATGGGGCAAAGCAAAAGTACATCGCTTCGGAGGTCGTATGGATTATTGAATATTCGTGCCGGGATTGAAAACGATAACATGTTTTGTCTGTAATATTTGAACATGTTTCTCTAGTTTAATTTTCGAGTGGGTTATTTTTATGTGTTTCATACTGTTTTGGTATTTCATTCAAATTTAACGGCCCTTAAGGTAAGAATCAATCCAGCAAAATTCTGTTCAAGTCATATAAAACATGTTTAAACAAATAACAATTACATTCACGCGTGCTTGCTGAGCAAAGTGCTACAGGAAAGCGACGCTTTTAATTCTCTTTTCTGTTTTCTACAAAAAGATATTGCCGCAGTCCAGACGACTCAGAAACCTACCGAGACTGAGCTTCTCTCGCAGACAAAACGGACTGTGGAGAAAAAATAGTATTTTTATTCAAGCTTGTTGGTTCCTACCCCTTATACATTCATCCTCAAACAATCTTGCCCACCCATGGGGACCGGACCCTGAAAGAGAGAGAGAGAGAGAGAAAGAGTGTGTACATTTTTCACGCTCCACCATTAGAAGCCACACCAAGTGCGCAAGTGAATGAGCAACCATCTACAGACCGCGGGGCGGATGGATTCATCTTTTCTATTCATTTTTATGACCTTACTGGAACACTACTATTACTGGACCGCCAAGCCGGTGGTACGTAAAATACTATTATTGTACAAGCATAAACATAACCATACTTTTCGGTAAGGCACATTGTTTTTTTTTGTACAGTATGATGAGTATGATGATTGGTAAGGTTGACTTTGACGATAACCGATTATGCATTACTGTATGCTTGTAAAAAGACTTGCAATAGTTGGTTGAAAATGTACAAATTACATTTTGTTATGCTTTTATTGTGTAAAGTGGAAAAATTAAATAATATGACCCAAAAAGTATAGAGGTTACCGTGTTTTATGGAAGAAAAATGACCTGATATAATTTTTTAGAATTAAAAGCTACACGAGATGGTAATAAACACAAAACATAATTAAATTTTAAATTGTACTTTCTAAAAAATAATTTTATATTCATTTTTTAACAACAATGGAGACGCCCAGTACTTTGTACTTGTAAGAGTTTTGTTAAATAGATGATTTATAGAAAATAAATCGTCCAAAAAGTGCAATACGTATTTCAGGTGTCGAAGATTATCACTATAGGAACATGTTTTTTTCCTCTAAACTATTATCACACCAAACGTCGAACATTTCATAACGTTTTCAATCTTAATACTTTGGCATTATTTTTGTTACTTAGTAATTTGTTAGAATTTGTTTATTCAATGCGACGTTTTCGAAAGTTTAGCAAATTACCATTTACGATATCCTGTGAACATTTTCATGTTGGTGGTAAAAACTATGATCATAATCATTACAATGCACATATGTTAATCGAAATATTTACCATAAATTGAAACATTTTCACCGTATATTTGTATAACTAATTATGTAAAATTTCCATATTTTCCATATTTTATCAAAACCCAAAACATCACTTCACACAAAACTACGACTGTACTATATTTCCACATAGCTCTCCCCGACATGAAGACTAACACAAAACAAACAACAATAAACGGTCCAAAGGATGCAAACTTTGAATGAAAAATGCTGCAACAGTCACTCCGTTCGTTACATACGCCCGTACAAGGAACCCTTGCTGCATGCACTGCATTCCAATGCATCCATACTTCTGAAGCGTCCCTCGATGAATGCGTGTGGTCCAGTGGGAGCAAAACTTTTCGTCATGCACCCGTACAACAGTGTGTAGGAATGTTGTATCTATTGTTCGTAGTTTTTTTTTTTTATAACAAGAAATGTTCACTCAACTTTTTACAAAGGCATCGAGCATGATAATTCAACAATAATAGGGTAGGATATTTTTCTGTGAAACTGAATTCATGGTCGAAATTTTTTGAACAAGGATATACAATATGTTTACAGTGTGCAATATAATGCAACACTACAAATGATATACGGACAAAGAAAAACAGTTGAAGTTAAATGATTATGAAAGGGCTGTACCACAAAAGGTAAAAATGTGTAGAATTATCAATTTGTGTTATGTTAATATGTGTTTGGCTCAAAAGTTATATAAGTAAAAATTTCCTACTGGTATTGATTTAATAACGTACATAATTGATGCAATAATCAAAGTTTGTTATTGGAGAGTTATTGGATGATAGTGCCTACGATGCTGATTATTTGCTCATGGTTAATACTTATGGAAATCAATTGCAGGTTAATAGAACAAACGTAGCAGTTTTGATCGCTTGCCATACTTGACAGTATCAAGCTCAAAATGTAAATAAATCGCACATATCTCCAAAACCACTCAAACGAATGGGTGGCTTGCGATCCATATCTCTACGATGTTTATCCAATGCTGTTGAAACCCTACGTTCCACAGGGAGTGTGAAATATGCAACGTGGAAGTCCATCGGTTCGGTGTGGATTTGAGTGATAGGCGGATTTGTTGACACGTTGGATTTATTTTTCCGGTTTTGCTGGCATTTCTTTTGACAAGGGTTCACTCTAGCCGTGTTTCTGTTTGGACAGCTTTCCGCACTGGTATGGTGAATAAAAGCTGCAGATTGTTTTCAAAGCACTTTGGCCAGCAGCACGGATTTGATTCGTTCGGTGCAATACAATAAGTGTTTAGACATAGGATTACAAGGGATCGTTTTTGCATGTTCCGGTTACTGTTTTTAGCATCATGAAAGATTATTTTTGTTTTTTTTTAGCATCAAATTGTACTGCAAGATTGTGACGCCTAATTCCTAATTTGAATTGCTTACTAAACAATCTTCCATGAAAAAAGAGTCATAAAAGTCTGAGGTAACTTAACTGTAAAGCTAAAAGTTTAAAAATCAAGTCTCGTTATAAAATTACTCAAATATTGTATTTAAACATTATGTTGCTAAAACAAACATTATGCAAGCTAACACTCCTTATGTTGGATAGAGTCTTATATGTTTTAGTGTTATTTGAAGATGGTAGTAAACAAATTTTAGCGCCTACAATTTTGTAATTAAAAATGGATAAAAAACACCACGCACTTACATTTTTTAATCTGTTTTAAGCTCCTCGCACTAAACGAAATCTTTACAATGTATGATTCTTGCTGTTTGCATAAGCGTACCTCATTAAAACTGGTAATTAAATTAATCAGATTTTACAAAGCTGCCTGGCAAAAAATTGTTTGTTTTGAACAATACTTGCTGGAAACTTTTCCAATTATTAAACGCCACAGTAAATTTGATAAAAACCATACAAAAACAAAACTCTCGAGCCAGCTTAGCACAGTAGAAGTGTTCAGTCATTTCTCGCATAAAACAATAGGTAGGGGTGAGCGAAACGAGCAACAACTGCTGTTGTTATTGAATAACTCAAAATTTTTAAACTGCTTTAGGATCAGTTAAGTATTGTTATATGCAGTATTGTTATTTTGATATTTTGTCGCCATTAAACAAACTAGACGGTATTGGCTTTTCTAGTTTGGAGTATTCAAAAAGAGCAAAAAAAAACTATCCAGTCACGTTACAGCGATTTGAACACGTATTTTGCTGCACTTTGGCTTGGTGCAGCTCCAAATCACGCCCCAATTCCAGAAATAGACACGTGTCCGCTTCGAATACGTGCTGGGCAAGCTCTAGCCTTCGTACCGACAGTGCTGCACATGCACGTGCTGTTAATAGCCATTGTGACACAAAAACAAAGCGTATATTGAAGGCGGAATACAATGCCACTTTCTTATCTTTTCCCTACTTGAAAGGGACCAGCAAGGTGGAGGATAGTTTTTCGCTTCTATAAATTGTTTCGATTTATCACACGTGAAGTACGTGAGCCAAAAGCGCCGAGTTCGATCGAGAGTCAAGCAAAACGATATTAGAAAGCTAACATCCTCCGGTGAAAATCGGGTGAGGTGAAAGCTATTTTCAGCTTCACTTGACTGTTTCCTTTTTAACTGAAACACGAGTACCATGTTTGAAATTAATTTAAAACTTGTAAGTACAGTGCTATGTTGCCTCTACTCAAACTATTGAGCTAAAAACACTAACACACAAACGCTTCAGAAAAAATACTAACAAACAAGTTAATGTTTGCTATAAAGTATATTTAAGCTTTTGTTTATTTTTCAAAAACAAAATCCTGGGTCTCGTTGCAGCAGACACTGCAAAAACAACTCAAAACAGAGCGTGATAAGAGCAGCCCCATTGTAGCTGTTTGATTTAGCACGTAAAGACCTGTTACAAGTGGACCACGGCATGATAAATATACTTGATTAATGTGCTTCTATTGTACAAATTAAGCATTGTTTACTTGCAATGAAAGCAAATGAACAAAATTTCTGGCTACGATTAACTTTTTTTTGTGCAAAGCTTGTTTTTGTAAAATTGAACGTACAAAGAAGAACATCTCAAACAAATTATCCAAAATAAATGAGTCAATTAATTTAAATTAAATCACTATCAATACGAAAACGTAACAAACCTAAGCAAATAAAAAAACAAGAAAATCATCAACTCTACAAAAATTGTCATTGATTGAGGTTAGGAAATTGATTAGTTTTACTTACTTTAGTTGGCAGCTAAGACGGCATATGACTATTCATCGGACGCACTGATGAAAATGGACGGCAAAAGGATGAACCATCTGTTCTGAAGAATAAACTTTGCAAAGCAATGCGTCATTAAGCAATGTAAGACATCATTATAAATTTTATGCTAGTAATGCACGGTAATAAAATTTAACATCAAAAGCACCAGCTGGTAGATGGAGCCATTTGCTTTGAATTATGCCTGGTGGAACCAGGAATAAATAATGAGTGATCCTGATTCTGTGTTCAAGCTAATAATGGGGGAATCAGGTCGTGAACGTTTTTCATAAAATTTACAAATTAGATCGTCTTTGCGTACAGAAAAAAATATTTTAAAGTAATTTTTATTTCATAAAACGGTTGTCGTTGCTTATAACACAGGTATTGCAAAATTAAAACAATATGATATTTCTTTTAAAATATGATTATTTCTTAAAGAAGACCATAATATTAACTGCACAAAAAATTACTTTTTTGTCATCAAACAAAATTTTCCTTTATTAACGCAATACTCACGGTAAAAAAGGTACATGAGCAACTTTTAAACTGAAATATGGCGTCGTCTTGGTGTAGGATCACTAATTATCATTTCTCAACCAGCAGCTTGGCTAATCAGTCTCAAGCATCAGGCAAGTGTTGTCCTAAGGATGTATAGTGTCCAACGTAAAACACCCCTTTCAGGCAAACCACACGCGTGTCAGCTTGCGTTACAGTGCCAATTAAGCTGATGATACACCGTCATGTGCTCATTACGTTTGAAAAAGTGTAGAATATGACACTGGCAATAACGTCGGAATCCATTTTACTGATATTCGTTTTAATGAGCCGTTTTAATAGTACCTGTGTCTTTTTTTTGCAAGTATTATTCAAATATTTATGTACGGGCGAAGAAAGGATCGTGGTGTGTTGTTTGGATTGATAATGTCTTTTGATAAGCGAATAAAGTAACGAACGAAAATTTAGTCACGTCACGTAAACCATAAATTATTGTGAAAAATTATACAATTAAATACTATTGCATGAAAATAAAGCTCAGTGTGATACTACGAGCAGCCTTATTGCACGCTTAAATTAAATTAAAAAAGGAGATGGTCAATCCACCAGTTCACATTATCAGTCCATCGGAGATTTTTATGTCATACCTTTGTATCCTGATTATGCTTGAATAAAGTTTAAAAAATGTCAGCTTTTCTGTTGAAAATAATCAGAAATGATCTGCTTTCAGACGACCCTTTGTACTGTAGACGAAAGCACAAACAACGTAAACAACACATCATCCAACCAAACATCTCTGTGATTGGATTCCGGCTAGTCGTTGGACATTTGTACGTCACATTAGTGTGCAATTTGCTAGACAAAGCGCACGACAGCTTAGTCGACACCTTGTTTTGCCGAGCTTAATTGCATTTCGGCTAATTTTCAGCAAATGAATAGTTTATACGCATTCGTTGAAGCTCGCCAACAGAAGCGTTGATTCCAGGCACATACACCGAGCGGCAGTGATATTTTGCTTTTCAATGTCGTGTTCATTTATAGTCTGTTTTGCGTGATTGTGTTGAAGAGTTTTGTTATGTTTGTTTTGTTTTTTTTTCCAACATTCATTCCTGGAATCCAATGTGAATTTGACGAAATCGATAATTTTGGATATTTATATTGTATAAATAAATCTAGTTGTTACTTTGAAAGGCTTTTTCCTTCAGGGATAAAAAAGAGAGTAAGGATTAAATTACACTTCGTTCATGTTGGGATGTTTTCAAAACATTCATCTATCTGGCTTGTGCAGTGTTCTTACTACTGAATGATTTAGCTGTTCTCAATTATTGTTTTACTTTTAAAATTTCAAAATCATTCCCCTGTAAATTTGTGCCCAAACGATACTGCTTAAAAAACAAGATACATGGTTTGCTCCCATTAACAATCATTAAATTTGACAAATTCGATCTCCCAAGGATTAAAGCAATTTAAAATATGTCCCGCATTTCGACAGGCACGCGCTGGAATCGCATTGTACGCCTTAATTGCTCTTATCGCTGCACATCCGAAAAATGTGCCTTCCGCCCGCGGCACAGACCGCAGCACTCGCGCAAATCCACGGACAGCGCAACAATCCATCATCGGCGTCATGTGTCACTGTCGCTTCGCATCTGCGTTCGTCTGCGGTTCTGCGGCTCGAATCTGTCACAAGCCAGCCATTTGCTTAACCTTTACCCTCCGGTTTTGATGGATGAGGTTCCTTGCGCCGAGAGCGGGCTCCAGCGGCTGTGCCACTGATGGAATATTGCATAAACAATCTATTAATGCCACACCACGAGAGCGATCGAAACTACTTGGGGTTTGCAAACTGAACGGCAACGTTGAAAGCATTTGATTTTCGAGGGCCTCTTTTACGATTGGCTTTTATCTGTCGGTGGATTTTCAAATTGAAGAAATCATTGCGATATGAAGCTATAAAAAGCAATTCTATTGGTGATGAATATCAGAATATTGTCTGAATGTTATTACAAAGTGCTAGTAGCATAAAATTTCTAGTAATCAAACACTTTTTTACTAAAAATAGAGTGCCATTCCACAAGGTACTTCCAGCCTATAGACCGAAATCCCATATGATTCTAATTGTGTTCATTTCATGATATTCATCTTCATAATGGTTTCATTCATAGTTTGAATTAAACCGTCAAAGTGAGTTGTTAATCTACTGTTCTGATTTATTTATTTAAACAAACTATATCTTAAAGTTTTCGGGTGTGTGCAAGTGTTGTTTTTAAAGCAGTAATTTTTCCTTAGATTTATATTTAATATCCCATACAAGCCATGCAGTAAAACTAGACCATCGTATGTGACGTATCGCACAAACATGACATGTCAACCGCCCCAGCAAAAGGGACAGCTTATACACAATGTCTTATTTTTCCTCCACAATCCCCATACCAAAAAACTTCAGCTCCAAGAACTGCTCACATGCACATACGCACACACCAAAAGCACCGTGATAATTATCCCATAAATAAACACTTTCCATTGAACACCCCAAGTAAGTGCAAAACAAACCATTTTCCCTTCCGAAACTCTAAGAATCTCTCTAAAACTTTCTCCTCCTGCCCTCATTCCCTGCCAGCACGCCTGCGCCTTGCATTCGGACCAGCAGGACGTTCATGCACCGGCGGTGAAAGCACTTAGGGGCTTCCGAAAAACCACGGACCACGTACATGCGGCTCTATATTTTCCCCATTTCGCTGCTATTCCGCTCCGCATGGTATCCGCCATTGTCTCGTATGAGCTTCCCATTAGCTCCCCGAGCACAGGTTCCCGAGTGGCGGCGGGGCGAAACCAGTGTTCCAAATTTTCCGTCCATCGCCCGGGCACACCCAACTTATACATAATGGATAAAGTTTTATCTTCTTTCATCGTGCGCTGTGCGATTTTCAAGAGCTTCATTCGAACGCAAAAGGCGTTCGCTAAACGCGAAGGAGTCGCTGCTCGGGTAAGGGTGGCACCGAACGTCGTCGCTGCTCACCTCAGCCGACGAATGGCCACCCAAAACATTTTCATTTTGGACTTTGGACATGGAGCTGAATCATGTGCGAACCGAGCGCTTGCCTACCGACGAGTTGCTAGTTTCATATCAGCGTAGCTCGGTTGTCGTAGTGGCGGCTCCTTCCACTGCACCGGATGATGTACGGATGGTGCAGTGATTGCGATGCTGAGAATATAAATATGATACCTTCACACTACAATTTTGGGTGTTGCAGCAAAAGCCGCCATAACTCATTTATCATGTGTTTTACAACGTGCAATAGAGCGCTTTATTATTCACTGTTAAGTTTTAGTACATGAATGAATAAAATGAAATGAATAGCCAGAATTATAATAAAATCACTTTTATCTATTTATTTATAATTGCATAAAACCGATGAAAAATATATTGGCCATCACCCAATGATACTCGAATGGTTACAACAACATTCATTAACAAATAGAGTCAAAGCTATATTTCCCAATAAAGACATAACATACAAGGTCGAATACACTCACCAAAACAAGCGTGTGTAACGAATAATTCAGTAGATTGGTTTCTTTTTATGGTAGTCCATCGATTTGAGCACACAATGACACTTCGCTCGCATGGAGTAGGCGAACGAATGAGTTGAAATTCGTTTGTTGCCGCTTCATGTGTTGCCAAGGGTTATCAATTTTCCAAGTGAAAACAATTAATTTTACATCAAACCATTATTTTGCCCGTCGTAGTCATTTGTATCACTATGTTCGCTTTAGAGTATTAAAAATTTTAAGGAGATTTTTTCGTTCATTTTGTATCGATGGAACAGCTAAAAAAGTATAAAAATATAGCTTAAATTATACCCACTAGTTTTGCTTGAATACATTAAAAAAACAACAACAAAATCATCACGTTTTTTTTAGAACTGTTGAACTGTATTATCATTATTGTATTATCATATTACAAACTACTGGATACTCGGTTGGCGCCTTTGAAGCGGTTGTCTGTGCCGGGAAAATATCGTTTTGTAATTTTTATGACGCAAGTTATATTAAAAAGAATAAAAATTCTAAAGAAACACAGAGCAACGAGAGCAAATGACAAAAACATTCCAGCGGATGAAACGGGTAGAAAAACTTCACAAAGGAAACAATCGAAGCGTGGCTAGTGTCAGCTTCCGGCAGCAACAGACCGTTCTGTTCCTGCTGTTTCTGTTATGCAGCGCAAGTAAGCGGAACTTTTGGAATGAAAGTTGTTGCAGAAGTTTACTGCACAGCGAAACTTGTTCATTTATTTAGCTGCAACAAGAAACACGTTTGTTGGGACGAGACTGTATGTGATTTTTTGGACGTTAGTGGCGAACCAGTAATGAAATGTGCAACTAAATAGAACAAGTTGTTCATGGTGACAACAGGAATAATTAATATGTTTAACTTACTTCCATGAAAATGTAAATTCAATTTTATTTAATTGTATAAAAAATAGATTGAAATATTAAATAAAAAAAACTGATATTTGTTCTTTGGCTCTTTTTTCCCAGATCATTCTACACGACGAATGATCAATATATTACTCCCTTGTATGATTGATATTCTTGTTGATTTCTTTGCCGAAAACACCAGTAAAGGAAACGGTTTAAAGGCAAGCTTGGTTTGATTTCCATGCAAAGAATAAAGGTATGGTGAGGTGTTAAAAGTAAAATTGAAAAAGACCATTCTTTGATTCGGTGAAAGTACACATGATTTTTTTCCCTCAGCTTATGAATCGTTGGGTAGATAGATAGCTTCACAGACATCCATTTATCATCTTCTTACCAGATCTTAAGGTATACGATCTAGCATTTAGGTTCGTACATTCCGCTACCGGTCTGCGTTTGATAAATTATTTTAGGATGGATTTCATCGTACCAAAATGATAAATCTAACCCGAGTACTGTGCTTTATTTATATTTCAAGTAATAATCATTTTACTAATGATTGTACAAGGAAAGGAAGTGTTAACAGTTTTGAAAGCATTGTTGCTTGTTTTCTTTAAATGATTAAAAGATTTTTCCAAACAACAAAGAAACCAAAGCGACGCCGGAATGTAATCGTTCCGCCCAATTCAGTTCACTCTAATGTTTCGCGTTCGCATTTTCTCTTGCACGGCAAAGCAACCGACAGCCAGACTGCGACGTTGCGACTGTGCTCCAGCACAGTGGTAGTGAAATTAACGAGGCGGAAAAAGGGAAACCTTTTGATGTTGGAAAATTTGCAAATTGCTCCGGAAATTTAAATATAACCCTGAACGGAACGCGACGATGAACCACAAATGGAAACTCATCCTGTATCCACACGGAAACCACACACAGACACACACGGTGAGCTAAGAACCGATGTACCAATTCTCCAACACTATCCCCAACCCCACCGTTAATGGTGACCACCTTCGTGAGTGTGTGTGTGTGTGTGCAAGATTTTTGTTTGCATTTGCTGCAGCACTCGTGATTCTCAATCGCAGCCCGACCGAGATCGTCCGAAACTCCGGTAGAAGCTTTCGGTGTTTGCGCATGAGAAATTTCGGTGTGCAATTTCCGCCGGGCACGGAGTGCTTCAACCCGTTGGGCGGGATGGGTGACACATTTCATTCGGCGCCATGCATACCGCAGATGAGATGGGGTAATTTTTTGTATAATAACATTCACATAAATAAATAAATAAATAAATAAATAAAGCAGGTAGTCTAGCTCATTTTCGCATATTTGTCGAATTTCGAGAATTCGAGTTCGGTTGAGAGCCTTTTTTGATCTGGCTAGTGCTGGAGCCTTTAAATAATTTTCATGATGCATGGAATCCGGGTCAGCTCGCGTGAAACCGTACGAATGCAAATATATGCACAAACCACGCTTTCATTTCATATTTAATCACCGCATGTTGCGCGACCTGACGCCGATTGTAGCACGCATCGAAATCATTCTTAGAACCACATTGCGTAAGGGTGTTTGAAGCTACTCATAGCTGTCATTTTGCACAGATTCCAGCGTCTCACTACGTTGCGGAAACAGAATGAACAAATTGATAAGACAAAACTAGTTCCGCACTTTTGCCTAAGCATTCCCACATGGTGGCATCTTAGTCTCTTCACAAATTGTTTTCATTTTCTTAATGAAAAACGCAATAAAACGGGTTTTTACGCTGTTTAGCTGTGAAGAAAAGAATAAAAACCTGTGATACCAAAAGAAGTTAACCTTTATTCATTGTTCCTTGTACGGACAGTCACATAAACGCATAAAATTAGAACTTTTCACATGATGGAAATAACATATTCCCAAATACAATTAAAGTAGTTGACGGTTGTCAAATTGACTGTGATTTTAATAATTTTTTTTAAATGCACTATAGTTATAAAATATTACTACATATATGAAGCTGTGAGCAACCTCATTGCCATTGAGCATCACTTATTCAAGATTCATTGAAATTTCAAATAAATATTCACAATTGCATAGGTCGTCAGGACAGCGAACAAAACTGTGTAGATGAAAATTGTGATAGTAATACCATCGTTAAAAATGTAAACGCAGATTACGATAAAGTATTAACAAGAAAATAAATTGCACCAAGCGTTGCAGCGCACAGAAATGATCCACGATGTCTGCGCTGCTTGACAAGCTTGCCGCTCAACAAAGCATAGCAAATTTAAAAAGCGTTTTTATCGTGGGGAAATAAAATCAAAATTAAATCATCCACCAGCACCGACCGGCACGCTGACCAAGTTGTAAACTGTCGCGGAAAAACCTACGATCGTAGGCACCAGCATTTGTCCTTTTATACCTTCAAAGCCTGAGAGGTAACTGCGTTGGTACAGATTTTTAAAACCGATGGTTTTCAGCAAAAAAAAAACAAGGTCGTTGATGAGCGCTCGTTTCATTGTTTATTTACGATGCGATTCTGTCAGAAAACAAGGTGCAAAATAACTACGACCAGAATGCTATCAGCTTCACCGAGGAGAAAAAAAAACACCAGTAATCTCATGGTGGTCATTCCATCATTAAAATCAGCGAAATGCTCCGTATTGTTATCCAAAACCTGAAACCCAAAGTAAAACAACACATTCAGTCACATTCGGAATTTGTCATCTACGATGGTAAAACAAAAACACAAAAAACCCTGTTTATTTTGGCAAAGGTGGAAAGTGTGTTCGAAAAACAAGCGATGCATTTAAAATGACGTTGGTAAAAACTGGGGAAATAATCGAGTACCGTATGCAAAAAATGACCGGATGAACGATCGTCCGAACCGGAAGAACGATTGCTCCGTATCCGTATGGGTTTGGCTTCCGGTACGTTGGGATGAACCGCTTTAACGGAAGCGTTTTCATGCGTGGTTTTTGAGTGTAAAAAAAGGAAAATATGTTACGCACACATACTGTATCACATTTTTAATTGATTTTATTAGGATTGTCCATATTATTTTAAAATACAGTAAAATTTCAGTAGGAGTTAATTTTAAAAACGGATCAACAATATTGTAAAAAATGCAAATATTAATTTCATTAAGAGATTAATCAAACTTTCAGTTAATAATTCAGCAACTGCAAGGTAAGTGCAAGCGAAATGGATATGCTGCTTGTAATTTTTTTTGCTAAGGCAGAGTAGGTCATTCAAAACAACGCACAACACATTTTTTTCCAGCTACGCTGTTCGATAATTACTCAAAGAATAATAACTTCTTTCAAACGGTTAGTACAAACTAGCACTATGGTCACGGATTGCAATAACAAAGCGATTACATGGATTAGCAACCTCATACTCGTATGCATTTTGCAGGGCTTTAAAGTAATTTGCTAATGAAAACAACATCTCTGCCGGGCGAACACAACCTCTCGCAAGCCAAATTAATGCCATCGAACCAAGTTGAACGGGGGTAGCCCGTGCCGTGGGTAGGTATTATATTTCATTTTGTGGCTCACTGTCACACTCACTGCTATTCAAACGAGCACACCGGGCAAGATAGTGCCGTGCCGAGAGCATCCCATCAACCGATGGCTCTTCCAGACCAACCAGCCTACAGCGCTACGAAAGCTACGACCAACGAAAACCGGCGGCACGATCGTCCGTGCGGTTAATGAATGAAGCATCAAGTTCGTGCTCGGCCAGAGGCTGCCAAAAATAGCTGCACGCAAGCTGCTGGGTAAATCAAATATGCTCGCTTCCCAAAACAAGCACCAGTAGCGTTCCCGGTCCGACATTGGGCGATGCCGGATATCAAATTCCGCTGGAAAACCCTTATCCCTTGCTGCTGTTGATGTTTGAAGAGAAGCTTTTAGTACAGTCACTAGTGTAATGAATTGTTGACATATGCAGGTCGAGCTTGTTTCTTTAAAGTTTTTTTTTGTGTAAAACACATCACACTGTCCAAAAAAAATCAGCTTCCTGTTTAACACACTCCCGTGTTATTTGGTTTTGCAGGAGGACTTTTGCAGACTGCCAGGAGATTTAAATTATTGGTTTTCTTCGTGTTGCCATATGGAAAATAAATTTTACAGCATTATTTTCCATCTTTTGACTCGCCTGTTGTCTTATATTTCTACATGCACATGATACATTCAGGCATAAATAACTTGAATAAATACAGCTGCAAATGTAAAAGAACATAGTTTAGTGAATTTAAATATCATGCACTTTTCTTCAAAATGCAAACTCACAAAATGGGAAATTTTCAAATAGAATATAATTTTCTTAGATAAAAATAAATTTAAAATTCTTTATCAATTGCTTCCAAAAATATCACAAAGATTTGTTTTGTTCAAAATGTATTTACAATAATTAGTCAATTAGCTTATTATTGGAAATTATTACAAAAAAACACTCATCTAAACATCTTAATACCAGTTCAAAAATTATTTATTCAAATTAGATCTACTATTTCAGTTTTAAATAAAAATACTAATTTATACGATTGCTTTATAATTGCAACTCAACCTTCTTTTGCAAGCCATCCCTGACAATGTCTGTTAAGATGTGGTTCAGATGCGCCAACCCGCTTGGCCACGTGATCATCGAGATCAAAAGCCACGTGCAAAAGCGCCCAAGTACAAAGACATCATTCGCATTCATCGACACGTAGTCTGACATTCTTCCGGAGGATTTTGTGCTGCGAATGTTAACCATCTTCCGAGTCTGTTGCACGTCCCACATATACAGGCCAACCAGAGGTGATACACATACACACACACACACACA
>JXXA01010499.1:0-15599 GCA_000956255.1 Anopheles punctulatus | reverse complement strand
TGCACCATCGTAGACACAATTTATATTTAAGACAAATTAAATAAAAATGTTTTGAACCATAAAATCCCCACCTATGGACAAATCATCTACACATAATTTTAGTTTCCCGAAACAAATCTCGAATGTCACACTTCGCTTATCTGCCTTAATTTTCACCCGAAAACAAAACCTTTTTTTCTCGTAACCTCTCGTCCCATGTCCCATGGTTCGCTAGTACCAGGCAGGAGCGGCATGAAAACGAAAGCCTGGCTTGGCTGGCTGGTTGGATGGCCGTGTCTTAATCGGGTCCAACGTGCCGCTGCAGGAGAACGATCAAACGTGTCGTCACCACTGCAGGAGTGTATGCGTACAAGCAGCCCACTCTGCAACACCAGAAAAAAAACAACAAAATAACAGCGGCCTAGGGAAGTACATACGATACCGAAATCGCCCACAACAAGCATCCGCGACGGCTCGTTTGTATGTCAGCGACGATGCCCGTTTCGTCGGGAACGAATCACGTGCCGCTCACTCGCTCGGTCGCACTATTCTTCTGCCGCTGCGGTATGTTTTCGAGCGATTCGGCGGTGGTTAATGATTTTGGGAACCTTACCAGGGTCCGGCTGAGAGTGGGAGGAGGACATTTTTTTCTGTTTTTGTTTAGGAAACATTTAAACGCACCCACAACAGACGGCCGGCGGATCCCATTAATCATGGGATGAAAAATGACAACTCTGCAGCTCGCTGGGTGGGTGGGTGTGGGGCGGCAGTGGTTCGAGGTGTTGCAGAAGGCTTGCAGAGGTATTGTTACGTAGAAGAGAATCGAGAAAAATTCCATTAAATTCAATTGAAAAAAATCCATCTAAGGAACTCCCCTGTCGTGAACTTTAACATTCACTTTCAATTTTTTGTTGAACTATTTACATGCTGCTTATTGATCATTGGTTTGAAAATTGTTTTATTTTCTTTACAGATGGTTGTGTACTTTTAAAACTATTTTATTTACTTATAAATTAATTCTTGATGTCTTCAACGATACAAACTGAAAAAATGTGCTACAATACTCAGTTATTCAAACTTTAGAGATGTTCAAAGAAATATAAATAAATTAAGTAAAAAAAATCGTATTTATACCAATCGAGAAACTTAAAAAAACATCAAATTAATGTCTAGTACTTCAAAACTTGGAAAAATTGGTCCTCGAATTGGAAAAAATATATTAATCGAAAGCAAACGTCACACCTCGAATGACATCATCAGATGTCGTTACACCTCACCTAGGCCAGACGTTGGGCAAACACCGTCTGACAAATGCCGAAATTGCATACGGCTGTGCATATGCATTTAAGCACGAATTCCACCCACCCACATGTTGGCGGCGGGCGAGGGCGGCATTCAGGCGTTACGATTTTATGCATTTCGGCTGCTACCAGGGAAATGATAATAAACATGCATCCAACAACGCTCGCGCGCACCGGCTCGCTGAGTCGCCGCATCAAACGACTTTGTCATGCTGCGCGCAAAAGAATTTTCATCGACCCAAGCGCACCACCCCACCCCAAGTGCGGGAGTGCAAATTTCCTCCAGACGCGGTCGCCTTTCGCTGCGGCAGTAAATAAACAATCACCGCGAGTTTGAGAGCTGAACAGGCGGGAAAACCCACGCTTCCCATTACCACAGCCAGTAGCGCCAGGAAAAAGCGTAGCCATTTCTGCAAGTCTTACAGGCGCACGACCGTCCGCCTGGGCCGGTGCCGGTGTCGGACAAATAATTAACTTGGCGCATCTCGCTAACAGAGGGTGGGGAATAAAACAAAAAAAAGCGCCAAAAGCGACCACAAATCCCACCGAAAGGAAGCTAATGAAGAGATGTGCACTCGGCGCGGGGGTGGTGGTGCACATTCAGGAGGCTAATGGAATTATAATTCACCCGCACTGGAACGAGCGCCCAGCACGTAGCCGCGACACACATGTCGGTGTGATCGTAAATTTCAGCATGCATCAGCGCCTGCTACGATCGCAACGCCGTAAGATGTCATCCACACACGCGGGCGAGTGCGTTACACACAAGTCGGCACTGGAAAGTTGGTTTAAGATTTTTTTTTTGATTTTATTTCTCCTTTTTAATTATTAATATTATTGTACACGGCGAGACGTGTAAAACACTGAACAGGCCTTCTCTAAAGAGGGCGACTGAAACGATGACAAACACACTCACACACACAAACATATCGCAAAAAAAAACCCGAGAAATAGTAAGGAAAAAAACGAAAGGTGCGTGTCCGGGGAGGGCTAAATTTAACTGATCTGATGCCGTGCGCCGCTGGACACACGGGAATTTGTTACTTGGCTTGACGGCGGGTCTCGTCTGACAAATGGACAACATGCGCCGGGGCGAGGTACGCTGCTGTTTTCCATTTCATCGTTGCCTTTATTTTTTGCTCCCCTTTTTGCGCTTTCTTTGCCGTTTGTTTGTTTGTTTGTTTAGGTTCGATTTTTGTGTTTGTTTTGCCACGCGCTTCAGTGTGTGTACTCGCGTGAGCGTGAGCGGCCACTTTGTTGCCAGTAGTGCATCATTCACACTCCCGGAGAGGTTGCTAGTCGGGGAATGCATGTGATGGAATGTTTTAATAGGAGCAGGAGCAACAAAAATTGATGCATAAATTGTCCATGACAGTGATTTGATGGGATCAAAAAGATGGAAGTGATAACAGTAATGCGTTTTGTTAGAAGCGACGCTGAGATTCCACAGAGTTGGTTGATGTGTTGATCACAGTTCCGGAGAAGATCGACTGATCCATGCAAATTTTGGGTATAAAGTTGGTCCATAAACGCTTGCTTTATTACTTAATGACGTAAATGAAAGCGAAACATGATTTAGACCCATTTCTTACAATGAACCCATTTCTTACAATGAAAATTCTATTAAACCAAACCATTTTTTTTGTGTGTCATCACTGTTTCGATGACGACGCGTTGATGATCTTTTCGAGAAAAACAACTTTATGACACCATTATTTGTCGTCATATTTCAAGCGCTGACTAAGCTTGAAGAACATTTTCTAACCTTCAGCCAACCAATTGGGTCACGAAAAATGCACTCTCTGCGCGTAACAGCCAAACAGTACCGAAAGACGATATATAAAGCAAGATTAACGATCAATTTAATCGAGCACTTTAATTGCGAGTACATGTGGTGGGTGCGATTAAACCGCCATCTGCACCGAATATTTGCGTATCGCTTCACTGTGAAACGCGTCAGCGTCATAATAAAACAATCAAATTTCAAAATAACCAATCGGCGGCGTTTTTCGTCCCTGCTAGCAGCTACCCTTTTTTCACAGCAACAATGTCATCGACATCGGGAGAGATGCTTTAATCCGAGGCGGAGGAAGCTCATTTGCACTGCTACCTTCACCACTTCCCGGCGTGTATCCCCGATAAGTGACGACGATGACGCTAAATCGTGTGCATCTTGCCAGAAAGCCGACAGATATCCCGGGAGTTTGGGTCCCCGGGACGGACCTCCACCCCCGTCCGCCCAGGGTGGGAGATCATCACGAGAAGCGCGTTACGGACCATAAATTTTCCAACGCGTACGGCGACACAAACAAAAAAAGATCTGCCCGTCGAAAAGATCGGTCGACCCGGGGGTCGTCACTTATGCTGCCGCGTCCCGAATTGATAGGAGGGAAAAAAGGGTGCAACCACTCGATTCACACCTTTCGTGGTAAATTCTCCCCTTCCTTCCTCTTCCCTCACCCGCGTTCCTCTTGGGGAATAGGGCGCAGAGTAACTTCTCTAATTAATACGCACATACACGCGCTCCCGTTGGGGAGATGAAACGATGCTGCCGGTGTTTGAGAACGATGAAAGAAGGCTCATTGGGTCATTACTATTTCGAGCGATTTCTGTGCGCATCCAATCGCATACCCATCGACGGAGGCGATGGTTACGCGAGAAGATTCATGTTTTATGATGTTTTATTTTTCGCCATCGTAAATCTTCAACCCCACCGACCCTCTTGTGGATGCGTCTTCTGGCATCAGCCGCATCGGCCGAGTGCCTGGGCGCAACCAGAAGACCTCAACCGAACGTTGGCTCAGTGGCCAGAACGGGGCGATATGTTTCGTGCTATTTTGCCCGTTTTTTCATTCTTACGCTTCTTTTGAATCCTAATTCGAAAATCTCGAGTTAAAGAATATTCCTCTAAACGATATTTTAAACATAAAGATCACCCAAAAGCTATCACGATATTAATACTTGCAACCATAGAATTATTAAATAAAGATCACAAAAGCTTACTCTTGCATCCGAAAAGTTTTACACTCGGTTTAATAGATTAATTTTCATTTCAATTAATTTATTTCAATTCATCTGTTCTCCTATTTTTTAGACAAGCACAAAAAGTCTTCTCCCTCGTTGATGCCAACACTCTCGCCATAAGACGTATTTATATTGTTTTTAATCCTTGTTTAAAAACACGTTTTATAAAGCCCCCCTTTCAACGTACTGTCATACATTTCATACACTACGGTGGAAAAAGTGCATTGTGAATTGCAGTGAAAGCGAAAAAAAAGTACCTAATATGACACATTAATCCCCTCGCCACGGCCGCGTGCGAATGGGAAGTAATGCTAAGTACGGTCGCAAGAATGTTTTGACAGGCGCTCGCTTGCTCGCTCTGACAGTCGAGTGACGTTTGCGCTGTGTGCATCACACCGACTTGTCCAATAAATAATGCACCACCAGACAACCGCCGGAATGAAAGAAACCAAAGGGGATTAACTTCCCATCGCCGGCACACGGGTGCGAAAAGAAAAACTTGTCTGCGGCGATAATTGGTGTTTAATAATAATGTTTCGCACGGCGAAATCCGCCACCGCTTAATAGCTCTTAAATCATTGTCCCGAGCCGGCAGCGTGTTTTGGGGCAAATATGCTAATTGTAAATCCGTACCGATCAGCGAACCGGTATCAACATATGTCCACCTACCTGCTGATTTATGGGGCGAATTCGGCGTGCTGGATGAACTGGAACTAGAAAAAAACAAAGAACAGAAGGTTAAAAATATTTCAAAACAAGCGTTTCGTGTGAGTGTATTTTCGGCCGAAAAGGTTAAATACTAAAATAAGCAAAAACAATCGATCATAGCGTGTGTGTGTTTTTTTTCTAACGTCCTAATATTTCCCTTACTTAGTACTACCCCTTCCGTTAGAAAACAAAATGGCTCTCCTCCTAGTGGTGTGACTCACTAGCTGGGAGGTCCGCACCCGCTCCGTAACGTAATCCTAATGCACCTGGACGGGGTCCAACCAAATATTGAAAGAGAGAAGAGACGAACGAGAGAGAGAGACAGACAGATGAATCACTGCCAAAGGCATAATCGGTGCGACTCTAGAGGCAGCAGCAGCCGCCATTCGTCACGATGTCGCGCCGGGAAAAAATTGCCCGGGCGCATATTTTCAATGGGCGATGGCGTGCGGCGTACACGGTGGGGAAGCGGAAAAGTCGAACAAAGTTGTCAAAAGCACGTCTGACAGGTTGAGAGGACGAAAATTATCGCTGTATATTTTTTTCCCCCGATGGGAAGGATTGAAGATGGGAAGTTGTGAGTAATCTGTCGCGGTCGACGAGAAGATGGTCAGGTTACCCACGAGTTATGGGGGGGCGGAAACACACACTAAAGCGATTTGGTAATCGAGCATAATGCCGTCGCCTGTCACCATAGCAACCAAGGAAGATTCAGTATTAATTTGCTCATTTGCAGGAGCAATAGGTTTGTTTTTTTTTTGCTGCTGTTCCAATAGTACAACCGTTAAGAAAAGTAATATAAAACACATTACATAAATTAATAGTTCAACTAGGCTGGGAATCGAGTTTGGAGAATTGATTGTCTTCGCAGTACGTTTGATTGGAACTAAGCAGGGAGTTACTGCACAATCGCAACACGACCGTGCACATGCAAGGGTTCCGATTTCCGTCACATGACACACGACGCCTCGCCTCACATCACACTGAGTATAATTATAGCAGACAACAACAAAAACGACAGCACTCGGGACGTACTGGTCGGTCGTCGTCGTTTACTTCCAACATTTTTCACGTTCCATTCGTGACGCCTCGACGTGAGCGGTGAGCCAGTTTGTTGGTGTTTTGGGATGCTTGATGGCCGTTGGTGTTTTGGCGTTTCTAGGAGTATCTGATGGCACTCACTGCCGAACTGCCGTATCAAACTCCGGAAACCAGAGTTGAGACACGGTAGCACGAAAGAGCAAGGCAGTAGTGGCAAGATATTTCAAGGTACGGAGATCCATGTACGGATTCAGTTTTGAGATTCACATATTTTAACGAATGAATTCAAAAGAATCACAAAAATTAGCTCATCATTGATGGAGCTTTAAGTGCATGTATGTTAGTCATATGATACCATTATGCCCAATTTCATATGCAAGCGAGTAGTATCTAGTGCAGCTATTCTTAGCAGAACATTTAACACAGTTGCTGATTTACAAAGTAATTACATACATATTCTAGATCACAGCTGTGAAATAGTCCAATACTCAACTTGAGACTTGAGCTACAAGTTGAAATACATGAGCTCCTGAAAAACTTCATCAGCTCTTCAAGACTTTATCGTATTAGTCAATGTAAGTGCTCTACATTACTCGGATTCCCGAGAGACGCCAAGATCAGTAAAAATCTATCAATCAAGTCTAAGAAAATTCCATCACCACGGTTACCACCTCCAAAGTACAGATCCTAGCGCATGACGAGAATCACCGGCATTCGGCCGTTTTCCATCGCTCCGACGAGTTCAAATTCTGACACGTCCTTTGATCGCACAGGGGCCACCCACCACCCCGGGCCACATTCCAACAGTCAAGCTAGGCAAATAAAAACACACATCGCTTCGGCCCGGGGCCCAGGGTGCCGGCGATCAGTCAGCCCACTTGAACCCATGAGAACATTCATCAAACGGATGCCAATGCAAATACGGTCGCGCGCAATGTTGCTTGCCGACCCTGCCGAGCGCTATTCGTACGCCTTTTGCGACGGGATCATCCACCCCGGGATCACGCCGACGGGTGTTGCTAACAACAGCTGCCAGGATAGGGATGCCGAGCATCTATGCTCACCGTTTTTTTTTTTTTTTTGGGGGACCATCTTCGCATGCCGCTTGTCCAGAACGTTGGGACATCGGGACCGGGAGACGAACATCCAAAGGCACCTTTGGTGTCGCGCGGGTGCATATGTTTTTGCACGTGATGCTGGACCGGTGCCAGCAAACCCGACCATAAACACACACTCACACACGGATCGCTTGGAATGATTGATCGCTGCTGCTGCTACTGGTGGTGGTATTGGTGCTGACGATTTGGCACTTCACTCGGCAACGTCGGCCACGCCACGGTACGATGATTTTAGCATGATTTTAGCGGGAGGAGTTCCCGGTCCGTATCGATCTCCGCCAGGTGTTGCTTGCTTTTCCGGGCCCGAGCCAGATCCATTACGCGCGCGCGTTTGTACGTCTGGCCGCGAACGGGTGAAACGAGAAAAGCATTCGCCCCGTGGGGTTGGATACCGGCGACGTTTTGACGTTCGCCGACAGGTAGAGTGCCTGCTCAATTATGTTGCCCATACTGGCGGATCGATCACTAGTTGTCGATAAGTAGGTTGTTGCCTGAAGCTAGATATCATTACCCGATAACATCTTGCCTAACAGTTTATGCAAACAACCCCACAAGATCACGAGATACCCTTTGAAAGTCCGGCGATGTCCGGCCGGTTGGCTTAAGTAAAAAGATATTTAAAAGCTGGCATCAGCAATGAATTTTATCGTTTACTATTTTAAAGAATTGCTGTCAAGATCATAATGAAATAATGAAAACAGCAACGCTTTTCGCTTAATCTTCCAAGCACTTTTCAATCCGCACGAGCCCCACGCTGAGTATGAAGTCATTCGCTGCCGCGCTGAGCTGTCCGCGCGCAAGCACACGCCTTACTTTAGAATGCCGGTTGCGTTAAACCGGCAAACTAACCGGCAAACGTCCCACCACCGCTCCGCGTATGTCACATCGGCCCTCGTCTGCAGCTATGCATGGCGGCGTCTTCCCTTCCTTCCCCTGCTCCCTTCGACGATCACGCCCAATCTCCACCGATGACCGAATTTGTCTCGTGGCGAAAGAAATTTGTTTAATTTTAGCCAAACATCCCACCAACGCAACCGACGCGCACAGCAGACCGTGCCTGTGCCGGCGCATGAATGCAGCCCGGTGAGAAGCAGAGTAGCAGTGGCATCGGTGGGGGTGGTGGGTCGGTGGGTAGCAGTGCGATCCATTCACCTAACGATTTTTCTTACCATTTTCCGCGTTTTGTTGCTTGTTTCTTTTTTTTGTTTTCATGTGTGTTTTGTGTGGCTGTAGAAAGAAACAAAAAAAAGAGCTCACACTCACATCAAACCCCAATTCGGTACACCCCCCACTGTGTCCCTCCTCCCAACCGCTGGCTGGTGGTAAGAGCGACAAAAATTTATCTCAAATTGTTACTAACACGCCCGCGCCCTCTCCCGTTCTGATGCACCATCCGTCGTCTTCGTCGGTTTTTTTTTTTGGTCTGATGACGCCGCGAAATATTGAGCATTTTCCGCCACCAGTGTACCTTCGCCCACGATTTTCCGCCCGAGCGACATCTCTCGTTGCACATAATCGTAGGCGTTAAAGGGCAATCGGTAGGACACATTTCCACCACCCTCCGGTCCAATTAGTTTCAACGGCACTGGACCAGCGAGAAATGGGCGAAGAGTGTATAGTTTGCACGTGTGCATCAGTTGGGAATAATAGAAAATAATAAGCACAACTGGTCGAAGAGCTGATAGGGGCTGTCTGTGGATGAGTGAATTGAGAGCAGGTAATTTTGCAAAAAAAAAAATAATAATAATGAAAAAATGCCCCAAAAAGAATATAAAATGAGAACCCTGTGACAATCAGTGTAGAGTAAAAATATAAATTTAAAAAAAATAAATATAATTTTAATTTCCTAAAAGTTGCATATCAAAGTACAAATTGTTAGCAACAAAGTTGTGCTTATACTCACGTTGCTGTACTTCAAACTCTTTATTACTTCGTCTTTATTACTTTTTATTCCAATTTTGATTTTTTTTACATTCATTTAATTAAATTTGTTTGCTATAACTCATTCCCATTTTTTAAAAAATAATATACAGTGCCTTGGTAAATGTTAATTAACCCGTACACCATTACCGGCACCGAGAAACGAGAGGCTCTCATTGGCCTCTTTCCACGGCAAAAATGACTTATCGACTACATGATCTACTACCTGCGGGCCCCGGAGCCGAGACGAGCAACAAAATGGTCTCCCCCTTGGCAACACTTATCAAATCAATAAATCACGCACTAAACAAATAGCTAGCCACACACTCCGCCGCGGTTAGCGGCCTCGATTGTATACGGCATGATGCTGTGCACGACGAGATCGACGCCATCGACGAGATGGATCGATAAGCGATCGGGGCAGTAGTGCCTCTACCAGAAAGTGAACTCTTTCGATTGCGAGTACGGGAGGGAGATAGGTTTTTTGTACCTTTAAAAATATGCACGTGACGCGTCCCTTTCTATCGAAACGAGGCTGAGCGTTAACACTAGTACTGGCGCATCCGTATCTGTGTTCCGAGCGTGGCTAAGACCTGTCTAACCTGCTGATTAGTGTATCAGGTAAATCGCCGCGTAGAATCTCGTCACGCTTGGTCCTACTACCACACTCTCCTCCCCCATGACATGGCACGCGAGTTGGCGAAGATTATGCAATATCTTTAGCGATCGCAGAAAGCGAGAGGGAGAAAGAGAGAGAGAGAGAGAGAGAGAGAGAGAGAGAGCCACCCGGTGACATCGATAAAGCGGCGGAAGGTGCGAACACCCATGGCTGATAATTACGCCCAAACCGTCACCAAGCCGTTCGAAAGAGCACGAGCTAAGCCCGCGTTAGTGACGCAATGGCGTCAGTACGAGGAACCTACGTCAGAAGCGTCGCATATCATGTCCCCGCATGTTCGCAGCAGCAACAGTGTCTGCAGTAGACGACCAATTAGAGACGATGGAGCACCCGGATTGCAAGCAAGCACACCGTACCGAAATTGATTCATTAAGCCGTGTCTTTTAAGGCGCCGGACACCTCCTCAATGGCTTCAAACAGACCTTCGCCACTATGATGCAGCTTCCAAACGGTGGCGGACCCGGTACCAAGACAAGAACGGCTGAACGGTAGAGAAGCAGGCAAAAAAAAGCACCATTAGCATTGCGATAAAAATTGCTACACCAAACGAGACTCCCGCGACTTAACGTTCACGTACTGGACATTGGGGTTTCGGGGACAAACTGTCGGTTGAACGCTAAATGCGTGTGTACACGTGCACACACACACACGCACGGACGATGCATCCGATTTTTGCCACCGTATCTATGCAAACAGCAGGGTCTGAAGGTCGCACTGGGCGGGGAGACGATTGAAGGAAGCAAGCGAACAAAAAAAAAAATGGGACCACTCACATCGGGTTCTGAGGTTCGCTTTGGGAAGAGTATTTTTATCTGTCACTCCGGTATGGTTTGAGCCATGCTCCTCACCGCTCTTGGGGGCACGCATTGCCCCGGTAGCTTCGCGTGACACACGTCAACTGTCTTATCCCTCCCCTCCCAACCGATCCCAGACAAATGAGAACGACCGTCCGTCCGGTGGCCAAGTAGCGTAACCATTCTGCTATAAGAGATTGTTACACATTTTGGAGCTAATGACACACTTGCCCGGGGAAGCTGTCAAGATGTCAGTCCGGCTGTGGTCAGTACGGATTCTAAGCTGAGCGGTGCGCGTAAAACAATCAGTATTTTTCCATTTCCCGATCGCACACAGCTACAATGCGGGACACGGAATATTGAAAATAATTGCTTCGTGTGCTCGGATGCCGCAATTATCGGAATCAATACATTGATTGAATGCAACCACGACTAATGTCGATTTATACCAGACCGTCAGTCAAACACACTCACTAGTCTGGCAACTGTTGGGCCAACATGTATCTCAAGCTTTTGCTAGTTCTTCAAGCTAGTGCCACCGCCGTTGGGATCGCTTTGCCAAGCCTGGTTGCGCAAGTAGTGCAAAAAGAATGCAAAATCCCCGGTATAGTGGATGTGAGAGTTTTCCATGATGGTCCTTGGAAAGTCGAAGATAGTATATTCCGAAATCGCAACGATTGCTCCGGAGCTGTGGTTCTTCAGCGGTTATTCAGTAACGTTTCCTTTCCTGCCACGTTCCGGAAGCCTAGAATCAATGTTGTGTACGCACAGGACCTTACTGCGGACAAGGTAATTGAATTTACATTGGACGTTGAAAAGAGTTGAAAAGTCGCTCACATTCCCGCATATCTTTGAAAGGCGGCACGGATCAGGAGCTACATTAAGAGCTACGCCAACTACGATTGGGCCGCCAAATATCTGTTCTTTCTTTCCTCGATGGACGACGAGGTGCGAGCAAACTTCACCGCCCTCGCGGCAGCCCTCTCCGTCAGCCGGCTGTACAACAATTTGTTCGTGGTCAACCGAGAAAATATCTTCACCTACAATGTCCTCAACGGAATGGTTCTGCGCTACAGTGACCTGGCCACGGCTGTGGAGCATCTGTTCCGGGACAAGTTTCGTCAGCTGCATCGCTATCATCTCGACGATTTGATCGATGTAGAAATCTATCCGTTTCACTTTGCCGTGTACGGGAAGAGCAAGATCTTCACCCGGGAAGGCCATTTCATAACGATGCTCGTCGATCGGCTTAACATGTCGATGGTGGAGCGTGTGGAAGCAACCAACGTGGTCTTCAGCAATCAGCTACCCGGTCGGCTGAAGGAGAACGGTATTGTGGTAACGTTCCCCAATGTGGCCGGTGATTTCCGACGCATTTTTACCCACGACACGGAGGGCATCTGTGCGGTGGTACCGAAGGGCAAAGTATCAACCATTCTGGACGATTTCCTCGATCCGTACGATTTCTACGTGTGGGTCCTTTGGATCGCTTGCAGTGAGCTTACGGCGATGGTTTGGTTGGTGGACAAATGGGTACACGCGACAAAAGACGGGTCCGCGTTTGTTTGGATTCGTCGATTCGGTACGGTGCACTTTTCGCTGCTCCAGTACTGCGTTCTGTTGCCTCCAGAGGAACGGCGCGGTATAGGAAAGGTAGAAAAATTAATCAGATTCGCGTATATGCTTGCCGTGTTCAATATCGTGACAATCTACATGTCCAGTGTGACCTCCAACCTATCTACTCGCCGTTACCGAAACGACATCACGACGTTGCGTGCATTGATCGATCAGCAGATCCCTATAGCCACTAGCGGCACTAGCAAGCAAACATTGCGAATCATTCGACCAAATTTAAATCTCGCCGATAGTATGCAAACACATTCGATACACGCTGTCGCGGTTGCTTGCAGTTACGCCCGGAGGGCCGAGCAACACTCACCCCACAAGTACCGCGCGATCGAGGAACCTTTGATCTCCAACTACATCGTGTATCTGCTGCACAAGGAGTCGATCCTTCAGGAGCTGCTGGAACGGTACGTCGCGTTAAGCTACGAGTCCAATCTGTACCGGTACTGGGATAACTTCATCCTGGAAAAAGTCCCGATAGCACGCGAATGGCAGGTACTTACGGCCAACGTGATCAAGTTCGACGAGATGGTTTGGCTTTTTGTAATTCTACCGGGTGGCGTATGTTTTGCGACGATTGCTTTTGTGGTGGAAGTTTTGGTGCACCGGTTCTCGGTGTGGCGTTCGCTTAGGAAAGCAATCAAAATGTAGATGAACAGAAGTTATTAGAAAACAGAAACAAGTAGAATTTCTACATCTCCTCAAGATGTAGCCTCATGCTATTGAAAGGAGCACAACAATCAAATGGCACATTTGTTATGCTGCCCCAACGCGGTTTGGGACAATAAAGTCTACAAGAGCCACTCAATTCTATGCCGCACTAGTTTCGTACTGGTCGCTTCGAACCCACCCGGCCGAGCTTGTTGTTTAATGATCCACTTTCGGGAGGTCGATATGGTTACATTTCCGTCAGTGTGCAGTTTAACGACAGTGTTCTTTTGTTACGATAATGATTCCCGTGCTTGTGCATGCGCCATCTGTAATAAAATCTAACCGGAACGAATCGGTGACACAAGAGAAGTTCTTTTCGCTGCGTTTCTTTTTTTTCTTCGATTACTTCTATTTTATTCTGCAGAGAGAAAGAGAGTTTCCTATTTGTTTTCGGATATTTTAGGAACCGATACGATTGAAAGGATACCGCGGGGAAAGGGAGCAGGCAACCGCCTCACTCGAAAAAATGCGCTTCCCGAAACCATAGTACAACCAAGAATTTTTTTTCTTTTCTTTCGGAGCGTTCATCTTAATCACCACAAACCTAGGGACCGAGCGGTGTAGTGGCACATTGTTTTAGTTTTATTTTCAACCGATCCTTCCTTCCTTCTGGCTTCGGCCATGCCAGCGAGCAGGAATTTAAGTGACACTCACCAAACAACTCCCTGCACCTCCTTACCATCGTCACCGGGCCTATTCCCGTGATAATGGAGGAGGTGCCCTATTTATAGCGCGCGTTAAACGTTCCGCCACACCGAAGATCGACAGGCCTCCACTTCGACAGGCTAGAGGTAGAGTCGTTACGTCAAAAAAACAGGCCTCCACTTCGACAGGCTAGAGGTAGAGTCGTTCCGTCAAAAAAAAAAAAGGGCGTCCGTGTCGGGTTGTGTTTCGTTTTTTCTCCTCACGCCCCACAAGCATTGTCTACCTTCCTGGCGCTACACAAACTCTTTCGCGAAGGAAACACACCAGACGCACGCGACACAATATCCGTTTGTGTCGACTGAGTAGGCTGGCTGTGTTTTGCTGTTTGTCGCCCTGCTAAAACCTTCAATCGAAAGGTAGATATACATGGATGCGTTTAAGGAGAGACCCAAGCCAGGTTGGTGGAAAGTACCAAAAGGCGGCGCTATAGACGTAGCGTCTTTACGGTGATGTAAACGACAGACCACGGCTGTTTGGTGAATGACTAATGGCCTCCGAGACCAGTGGCATTAGTTGGATGATTGTAATTGTTTACTTTAACGATATTTTCTAAACGATAGCAATTCTAAACCACTGAGCAGCTTTTTAATATAAAACTCCAATCAACAAGACCAAAGTTCAACTTTACGACTGCACTTGGCCGTCATGGCGGACACGCACAATTGATCCCATCGATAACAGGACACCAAGAAGCAGCTGCGACACGCTTCGCAAACAGATGCATGCAAAGAAAAGCGCAATTGAAGGAGCTACTTATTAGCACCACCACTCCTCCGAACCGTGGGCTCCCTCTCTGTTGATCGTGCGCATTAGCAATCGGCTGCAATCTAATCCCGCTTCTTATCGCGCGTGCACCGAATGCGCCACAAGATGGCGCCACACGAACGCCATCTTTAGCAGGCTGCGTGGAAGAGGAGTTCGCGAGCGCTCGAGCTTACGATGGAGGTGTCAAAACGTATGCACACGGGCGACTAGATTACGAGATCGGTGCCCGGGCAGGCATGGCCTTGGTGGTAGAATGTAGAGCAGCGGCACGTGCATCGGAGACGATTGATAACGATAAGAAAGAGATGAGAAAAATGCCTAAATAATTACGAGCAAAAGAAGGAGCGCATTGCCCCACGGGCATAACTTCTCCACCTGCATCGAGTGTAACCCTCTCGCTCCCTTACGTCACGTTTCAATCAGAGCCAATTACGGTGAACGAGCGACGCTGCGTCCGATTGCGATGCGCTAGTATTGGTGTTGGACGCATTCTTAGTACAACGACTGCAAGCAAGCAACGGCAAGCGCATCATCTTCATACTAAATGCTTGCTTGTGTGTGTGTGTGCTTGGGTATGTGTTACAGCAGCAACTGTTACAAGAATGATCTAACTAAATTAAAAAAAAACGCACTAATATCATCAATGCACTCAATCGCGCCATCGGTGCGATGCTGGTCTGTAGCTGTCAACGTGACAGCGGACCACGGGGACGTCCATGATGCTAATTTGTAGTACCAACTCATCGTACGGGGTTGCGAGATTGTGCGCAACGAGATTCAACAAGTAAGGCAGACAGCCAAGCGCGCAAGTGACCGAACAAACAAACAAACAAACAAACGAACGACCGGGGGAAGCGTAGTCAACCCCGGAGGGACAGAACACAGCGTCGGTTTCTAAAGTGAACTGGTTTCGCTTGATGCCGGCGTCCTCGCGGCCTCTCGCATCCCAGCAACTGCCCCTCCGCGATCGGAGCAGATAGCACTCTGTGAATGATGGATGTGTGTGGATGGCCCTACGGGCGTCTTTCCGTTGCAGGGTGTTTTGTGTATGTGTGTGTGTGTGCGTCTGTGTAACGTGTAACATCTCCCGGACGCCATACATTATCTGGGAGCAGAACGCATTACACAATATCGCATTTTCCCGCATTTAGCACCCTCAGCTCCACCTCCAACGTGGCGCCCACACGTTCGCTGCTGATAAATGCTGATGATGGCGTTCCGATGGTGT
>JXXA01010497.1:0-19422 GCA_000956255.1 Anopheles punctulatus | reverse complement strand
CACACGCGATCAGCGACACGAAAGCTTCCCTCTGTGTCGGTGGTGAGCTGTTCCTACGATGACTCGCGCGCACGACTCGTACACAACCGTCCGGGGTAGCTTTTACGCGATGAATGAAAAACCATCCCGTCGTTGGCGAGCAACCCTTGGTGCGGTTCGTCTTTTTTTTTTAAACCCACATACAAACGCATGCAACGACGCCTGCCAGCGGCACCGCGCACTGCACAAAGAGGATAGACGATGTGGAAAGCTTCGAACGGGAGAACGCGACGGAGATAGGGGATTCGATGTGCCAGAGCGAAAAAGGACGAAGAAGAAAGAAGCGCGCTTGTGTTTGAAGTGCGGTTGCTACGGTGATCGCCGCAACACTTGAAAAAGCACCGGAGCAAGACAGCACGTGAGGGAGAGCGAGCGAGAGAGCGTGAAGCAGTTGAAGAAAACTTTTCATTGCGTTTTAATTTTCAAGCGAATGGTTAACGGATTTTCGCTTTTTTAAATCATAAACCACTTGTTACCCATTTTTGAACATTTTGCACACTTGCAGATTGAACGACTCAGTTCGATTTATTTGTAAACCTACCATTTAAATAACACAGCTTTTCCTCTACATTTTACGTATAAAATTTATTATATCATAGAAAGCACATGGTATATTAAACAGCGATAAGCAATACATCTTTGAACAAGGAAATTTAATTATTAAATAAAAAAGGTTATCATTGAAACGACGAACCAAGCATACGTGTGTACGCAAAAACATGCGGTTTAACATACGGTGCTTGGGGGCGTCTAGAGATTGGTTGAGAAGATCTTCGCGAGGAGGTACCACGGTATTTTGAACAGCATAGCCGCATGAATTTCGATTGCATTTCCTCGAGTCAGTTTCTTTTTCCCTCTGATATGTGTCCTTTCCCATGGTCCCCATGATGTGTATTCGTTTTTACGTTTGTAGCTTCCCTAGACTAAGTAATTCGTCTATTTTCACATAGAGTTGTTCTTACTGTTACGGATTTATTTCAACGATGTAACCAATGATGTCGGCAATGTTACTGGCTTTTCCACCAGAGGCACTTAAGACATTTTTGGCAGAGGTAGCTTGTAAATGAGCTCGGTCCGGGTCCGGGTCACACAATAGGATCAATATCATGACGTCATTTGAGATCATCTGCTCCTAGCGAGGAGTAACTAACCAGCTATGGCGGTAAAATCAGTCAAGTAAGCCTGTAAAAGGGCATGCGTGACGACTTCGATCGTTACGTCAAGTATGGAGTATGTTGTATCTATGTAAATAAGTTGAATTTTGGACTAGCCAGTATAATCATACGCTATTCTTGGTAATAATTAGCTTCTATAAGGATACACATCATTCACTATCACATCGCTCCTCTTTAAGGCACACTTGCGGCAGATAGGTAAATGCTAATAACACAGTTCGACGGTTCGCTTACCCCTTCAAGGTGCGATGGAAGACAACACCACGCTCTTTTCGCCGGAAATGAATGAAGCCGACTATTTCATCGAGCTGCAGCTACTCTTTCACCAGATAGCCCTGGTCGATGAGTTCCTGGTATAGCAGTTCATCCATGCACTGGTTCACATACAGCCTCACCTCGAGCTTCCGGCCCGGCTCAACGACACGGACGATTTCGGCGTAGAAATGTTCTGCCTGGCACATACGATACACCACCCGCTCCATGACGTCTGGCTCGACGAGGCGCGGATTCGCACGCACACCAACCAACCGCACCGCGATGTTCCGGAGCGGCACCTTCCGCACCTTTGCCGGGCATTTTCGCAGATCACCGCAGCGCACGACGGCAGTGTTTAGATAGTCGACGAACAATACGCGTGCCTGCCGCTCCTCGATGCGCACGGCGCAGTGCTCGTCGTGTGCGCCCGTTTGCGTGATGATGGCCCGATAGTAGTGGCCGTCCTGGTCGTACGGTGCGAGACACGGACTGCCAACTTCCAGCATGGCCGCCTGCCACAGGTAAAGTGGTGACTGAGCGTCGATAGCAAGACCGATTAATTGTGGCAACTCGTCGGTCCGCTGCAGATGATCCGTGAGCTGCGGGTGCAAGTAGAACCACCCACCGTCACCGTAGTTGCTGTAGCTAGCGAGAAAACCTTGGGTGAGGATGATTGGCCCCACCGGGAACCAACGTTCGATGGATGCGGGGTAGTGCTGGCACGACCAATCGTCGCTAGACCGACCGTGAACCGGTGTCGAACATTCCTGCACGGGGAAATCATTCTCGTCGAACTCGATGGAGCTTATCGATACCGTATCGTTACTCGTATCGTCCAGCTCGATCGGTTGGGCGCGGTCCAGCTGACAGGGATCGTTCGTACTGTCGTCCAAGTGCTCCATCACCTCAACCACCGTAACCGCTTCCCGTGGGTCCACCGGGTCGACGATGGTACCACCGTCGGCCTGGAGCTCCATCTGCACCCACGCTTCGATCGCCTGTTCGAGTGTAAGCGAGACGCCACCTTCCGCAGATCCCACCGATGCCTTCCGCGAGCAGTACTGTCGGGCAAGCTGGGCGTTTAGGTCCACCCAATGGGATTGCGAATTGTACCGGCCCCAAAACACCACGCCAAGGGTGGGCGGTGACGCACCCAACGCTCCACCGTCTTCTCCGAGCGTGATGGAGTGGAGTGGGTACGTTTCCAGCATGAGATTGATCGCATTTTTCGGTGCACTTAGTCGTTCCATTCGGCACCGGATCGCGAACGGGTCGGTGGCAACAAAGTCCGGCGGTATCTTCGACATGTCGCGGTAGTGAAACTTCTTTGTCTCGCCCGTATCGATTAGGAACGCGTGGTAGTAGCGGTTCGGCTCGATCATGTAGACAACCCGTGCCCGGAGCCAACCCTCGCTGAAACCATTGTAGCAAACGCATAGTTCCCCGATGTCCCAGCTGCCCGCAGCCACACGTTCGTCCTGTACACTGAGCGGCCCGTTGATTGTGGCGTCCTGCAGCCGGTCGTGCCACTCGAGACGATCGTGCTCGCGATCAGCCAACCTCACGTATATCTCCTGCGACGACACAACGTGCAGCCTGGTCACCGGACAGTGTACCACCAGCTGCCCTGAACTATCGCCTCCCGCCAAGTCGACCTTGTGCAGCATCTCGTCCTCCTTCCCGTCGACCAGCTGACCGAGCTTGGCATCTACTAAAGCTCGGTTCACACACGTCCGATCGGCGTATAGAATTACACCGAACGGAGAGTTGCCATCGGTTGGTACTGCCGTAATGCGTGCTGCATCGTTCACCACCTTCCACAGTACCTCGTTTGCCGCCTTCGTCCACATTCCATTCGGACGCAGAGGACGGGCCGGCAACACGTTCGCCAGCTGGCAGGGTAAGGCGAGCGGTGGTATAAGAAGCGCTTTGCTATCCGGAGGCAACAACCGCAGGTTCGCCGCCGGTACCGAGCACACCTCGCCCGTGTCATGCGCGTACACATCACACCACCCGCGGCTCACCTTCTGGATTGTGGCTCCAGCCCAACCCCGCATGCCGTCCTCGCTTGGGAAGCTGAAAGCACAGATCTGGCCAACGTGGGGCTGGAAAGCACGCGATGCAGACGGCCAGTTGGTGGAGTGCAGCAGCTTGCAGAGCGGTTCGAACGAACCCGCCTTCCAACCGTCCGGCATTAGGTACAGCTGATTTGGGGAGACAACGTGCGTCAGATGCACACTCGCCCAATCCCGATCCGTCACTGGCGGCTGCGGTGGGAGTTTATGTTTTTCAAGCGCGCGCTTCGTGGCCTGCTGCATCCAGTGCCCTAGCTCGGCAAGAGCGACGTGCTGTATGGAAACCTTCGGTTCCTCGCAGTGGCGGTGGAAAAGTAGCGTACTGCGCAGTGACATCGGTGGGTAAGTGCCGTAAGCGTTGAGATGCGTTTCCAGCGCTGTCGACTCGGTAGAAGCGCCATTCCACACTGGAGGCTGGAACAGGTCCACTCGCAGCCCGGTGTCGGTTTCATCGACCACAAACATTAACATCGCCCGTCCGGCAATGAACGCACCCATCAGCTCTATGCACTCGTCCGTCCACAGCATAAATTCACGGGCAGGATCTGTAAGGTGTGCTTTCGGGGCGGCTACGTTGTAAAGCTCGCAGCGCCGTGCCGTTGTCATCAGACCAGCCAGTTCGGGTGAGATGGGGCGCATGTGAGTGGTCTCGATCGTTAGCTCCCGGCCGTGATCTATCAGGCGCACAACCCATGCCTCGTTCTTTGGCGATGTGGACAATCGATGCTGTACCAACGCTCGTTGCCAGTGGTCAGAATCATCCGGCCGCACCAGACACATCGTACCAGCTGTCACTGGGGGCAGGGTGCCACCGGCCGCCAGCACGGCATCGGCCTCCGCAGCGTCACCGTCGCACAGTTTGCCCATGCGGGCCACCAGCCGATCCGTGCCGAACGCATCTTGCACGTAAAACTCCCGAGGGTTTTTGATGAAGCAGACCGTTACGGTCGAGAAATATTCGTGTAACGTTTTTCGAACCGGCGAAACCGGTTGCTTTTCCACTTTCAAGATCTTGTGTTTCTGCTGTCGTGCATGCCTGGATGTTGACGATGCTGAAGATGATGGGCGCTCGTGTGTTGATCGCTTTGCCGGTTTGTAAGTGTCCTGGCGGAAACCCTCCATTTACTGTCAGGCGCGGGATTGTGAATGAAATGAAAATAAATGTTCAGAAATTGGAAACCGCCATCGATTTTCAACTACCTTTTCTTGTAAGGATTCCACTTCCAGCCCGGCACAGCACCGCTTACTGCGTTCGAATTTTTGTTTAAACGAAATATTGAAACAATGTCACATTTAATTAATCACAACTTTGCATGAAACATGTGTTTACTAACCTAGAAACGCCGGTAGATTCTCCTTTCAATAACAAATTATTCACATCATGAACTGTGATATTTTTCTACTCCCTCAGTTTGCTTTATTTACATTCCGTAAATTCTGACGATGGAAGTATTCAATCTTTTATATTAAACGTAGAAGTGTTTGAAAAAATGTTAAAAAAGGGGAAATCGGATTCAATTGGGTGGTTCAATTAGTGAGTTTGGAAAATGCTACAACCGAATGGGCGGTAAAACTTTAGATTTTCTTTTTCATAAAAAAAACTACATGGCTTTTGTTTATTTTTAACTGTATTTGCATACCGTAAAAGTACAGTCGTTGGATTAACAACCAGGAACGTAAGCAACTGATGCAACTTCGAGGAACATTTACAATACGAAAAAGTATTATCGTTCTCAAATAGTAAAGCTCGTATTGTTATAACCATTTCATTTTACGCAATTTCAATTTTAAATTCAATTTATACATTTTATCTGATTTATTGACAATGTCATAGTGTAACCACTTGTTAACCACTTACTGGAACCGTCTTATTATCCTCCAAATGTAAACACACTTGTTGGTAGAACGAAACGCGCTGCAGGGGCGGGAAGGCTATCTTTCGTGCTCCAAAATTGTATTACCGTGCATGTGAAGTACGTTGTCTGCAGATTCTTGGTTAAAGCCACACAACTAGTGCATTGTTTAAACAAATCGCTCGCCAAAGCCAACCCTTTTCCAAGGCAAGCAGAACCGATTACAATTGATCGGATCCGATCGCCTTTCTTTGTTGTGTCTCTGTTGCTCTCGTTGATAATGTGTGCAGATTAGTCATCGCTTAGAAGCTCCGTGTGGGTCACAATCTCGAATCGCTTGAAAAGTTTCTTGCCGATAACAATAACGCCAATAATATTCGCACGAAATGTCGCTCGGGAGGCAATTGATCGACGACGATAGTGATGATGACAATAACATCCTGGTAGAAACGCATCACACCCGTCGCAGCTCACAAAATCGTGCCCCGTCGAATGCGACTCGAAATGTAAGAGAAATTAATCGTTCCTAGCAAAAGCAGCAACTTTCACAAAACTTGACAAATCGGTTTTCTAGGAATCGACGGACTACAACATTCCCACCACAAACACCGAGGAAGTTGATCCAACGTTTAACCATAACCGGCGTACGAAGGAAGCGTCAAAGTACGAGGTAAGATGGTCGCTGCACCCATAAGTGCATAAGTTTTATCTACCACTGTGTGCTTATCAATTTTAGTAAGAATTAAGTAGCAAACCCAACACGGACCCTCCTTTACCGGCGGGTGGGCTTTTATTGGGAAACTATGGTGATAAACTTTCCCTTCCCTTGTGTGCGCACGTCGCGTCATACCGATTGACGTTGAACGTGACACAGAAGCGAGCGATAAGGAGGCACAGATTCGCAGGCTGGTCCGTGGTCCTATGTAGCGCTAGAATTTTTTTTTGTTGTAGTCCCGCATCAGAACGAATGGAATACGCATAGACGCATAATGATGCAGTCAGTGACGGAGGTGGCAATTCGAAGGTGGTCTCAAAAAGAGGATCTGGTTTAAAAAAAAAAACCTTTTTTGTTGTTTTTGTTGCAGAGCTTGGATTACGACGTGTGCGAGAACGAGCTGTGGCGTCGGGAGCAAACGCAGATCAAGCCAAAGTTCACCGTCCGGAAGGACTTTCTGCGATGGGTCATCTCGCTGCAGATCGGCGTTTGTACGGCGCTCGTGGCATGCTGCATCAACATCGTGATCGAGGAGGTGTCGCGGTATAAGTACGCCTTCCTAAAGCACCAAGTAGACGAGAACGTGCTGCGGGGCGATCTAAGCATCCCTTACCTGTACTGGTCCGCGTTGAATCTCATCCCGGTCGTGATCGGTGCAACGCTCGTCGCGTACGTCGAACCGGTCGCGGCGGGCAGCGGCATACCGCAGGTGAAGTGCTATCTGAACGGCGTGAAGGTGCCCCGGATCGTGCGCATCAAAACGCTCGCCGTGAAAGCGGTCGGTGTGGCGACGTCCGTCATCGGTGGGCTGGCCGGTGGGAAGGAAGGGCCGATGATACACAGCGGTGCGGTGATTGCGGCCGGCATCTCCCAGGGCAAGAGCACAACCTTCCGGCGGGATCTGAAAATTCTGCAACACTTCCGGGATGACCACGAGAAGCGCGACTTCGTGGTGGGCGGTGCGGCGGCCGGTGTGGCGGCCGCGTTCGGTGCCCCGATCGGGGGCATACTGTTCTCGCTCGAGGAGGCGGCCAGCTTCTGGAACCAGAGTCTCATCTGGCGCACGTTTTTCGCCTCCATCATAAGCTCGTTCACGCTCAACATCATCCTCTCCGCGTACCACGGGCTGAGCAGCTTCCGGTACCGGGGTTTGTTCAATTTGGGCGAGTTTGCACCGCTCCCGTTCGAGTACTTCGAGCTGCCGATCTTCATGCTGATGGGTGCGGTGGGCGGATGCATGGGGGCACTCTGGAACGCACTGAACAGCCGGCTGAACATGTTCCGAGCGCATGCTGTGTACCAGCGCTGGGCCAAGGTACTGGAGGCGGCCTTTGTGGCCGTGCTGGGGGCTACGTTCGCGTGTTTGATGGCGTACACGATCAACGACTGCCGGCCGCTGGGCAACGATCCGACCGAGCATCCGGTGCAGCTGTTTTGCCAGGACAACGAGTACAACGCGGCGGCCGCACTGTGGTTCCAGACACCCGAGGCCACGGTGAAGGCGCTCTTCCACGATCCGCCCGGTTCGCACAAGATACTTACGCTGGCCACGTTCGTGCTGATTTACTATCCACTATCGTGCATCACGTACGGTTTGAGCGTTTCGCTCGGCATCTTCATACCGACGCTGCTGATCGGGGCGGCCTGGGGGCGTCTGATCGCTTCCTTCACCGTGCTCGCCTTTCCTGCATCGGTCGTAAGTATGCCTGTTGCTGCCTTGCCTGTTGTTTTACCAAAAAATTGGCATTAAAAAATTATCCCATATTCCAGGCGTTTGTTTCACCCGGCAAGTACGCACTGATCGGTGCCGCGGCACAGCTCGGTGGCGTCGTCCGCATGACGCTCAGCCTGAGCGTTATCCTGCTGGAGACGACCGGCAACATTGGCTTCATACTGCCGATTATCCTCACGCTGATGACGGCGAAATGGAGCGGCGATTACTTCAACGAGGGCATCTACGACACGCAGATCCGCACGTCCAGCGTGCCAATGCTGCCGTGGCACGTGGAGCCGGAGTACCAGAATCTCTCCGCCCGCCACATTATGGCCCGACCGGTTGTGTGCGTGCGGCTGGAGGAGAAGGTGCAGTATCTGCTCGACATACTGAAAAACACCTCTCACAATGGTTTCCCCGTCGTGGAGGATGGTGACAATGTAAGTGTTGCTTGCGCCAAGCACTCCCCCTTCCTAACCTAAATTCAAATGTTTTGATTTTGTTTTCTTTTTTGTTTGCTGTCCTTCGCAGGGATCGCGTGTAAACGGGCGGGTGATTGGATTGATCCTGCGGTCCCAGCTGGTGGTGATTTTGAAGCGTAGTTTCTACCAGGAATCGAGCCGCTTCTGGGAGTCGACCGTCAACATCGAAGCGTTCCGGGATGAGTACCCGCGCTATCCGGCGGTGGAGGTAAAAGCGCGACTTCCGTGATTGCAACTACGGGACGAAGATTGATTTCTAACCATACTCCCCTTCGCACAGGATCTGCACGTGAACGACTACAAGAGCAGCGGTGCGTTCTCGGTCAACATGCGCATGTTCATGAACCCTTCGCCGTACAGCGTGGAAGAGGGCACCTCCGTGCCGCGCCTGTTTCAGCTCTTCCGTGCGCTCGGTCTACGCCATCTTGTCGTCGTTTCGGCCGAGAATCGGGTGCGGGGTATCATAACGCGGAAAGATTTTCTCAAACACCACTAACGGCATTCTCTGTCGTCCTTGTCCCAGTCACACAATGTTGAGTTTAGAAGAGTGACAGAAGTGTGAAGATGATATTTTTTTAATTCATTAAGTGCCCGTGGGGTATAGATCAAAGCAGCATAAGCGATGAGAGATATATGCAACGATTACTTTCATTTTTTTTTTTAGTTTTAGAAGTTGAACATCAATGTTGATAAGAAGGGGGAGTGCCTTCGAAATAGATGAGACTGCGCGCACCGGCTGAGGACAGTGTGCCAAATCATCCGCTTTTTATCGTATAAGTTTTTGATGTTTAAGCTCCCTGCTGTTGGCCCTCTTATTTACATGGAATCTAATAAAAATTCGAATTTACCTCCAAACTAGTGGCAAGCGAAACATACCACCCCCAGCATTCATTCGTGCCACAGTTCGTTAGTGTTGAAAGTACCCATCCGCCGGCAGGAGGCGGCGACGAAAGCGAAGCACCCACAGCTGCTCGCCGATCAACACCGCCAGTGTCAGCAGGTAGCCCCAACCGAGCGTTACCAGCGCCGGCCAAACGTCCACGATCGACACCGGGATGAAGCTGCTGCCACCGATGCACCGTGGCTTTTTCGTGTACAGCAGCGTGTGCTCCCGTCCCTGTATGCCAAACTCGCGCAGCTTAAACAGATTGATGCGCACGTGCTCGCCGAACGAGCTGTTCTTCCGCACCGCGTAGTACGGTTCGATCACCTTCAGGTACTCCAGCTCCTGCAGGCCACACTTTTCCTCCTCCTGGAACGTTTCGCTGATCAGCTTGTAGCAGACGCCCTCCTCCACATGGAACGCGTAGTGACCCTCCCGGATCAGTTCCACGCCCTTCGCGAGCGGCAGAAAGTTCTCCGTCCCGTCCTTGTTGCGGATCTTGCGCTCGTACAGGGCTTTTCGTGTGGGTTCCGTTGCGTGCTTGTTCGTGGCGTAAGAGTAAAAGAGAGGGGGAGATGTAATGATACGCATAGATATTTAATGAAAAAAAAATACATGCATTTTGAAAAGAATTTAAATAGCTTATGTTTCAAGAATCTCAAATCTTAAAAAAAGAAAAATCATGAATTGTTTAAATCCAGCCGGATCATTCAAGCGACCCAGTTATGGATGGTATCAAAAAGGAGCTAACCAGCGTATCATATAAATCTTATACACACAAATCTGTCTTTACTGTTGGAATGTACAGCGAATCTTTACTTCAGGAAAACTCATGTCCACAGGAAACTGTGGTATAAATCACATAAAGAAATTGTATATCCTCAAAGATTCGTTCCATTTGATTGTCCATTCTATTCTTAATTTGAAGATTAACGTATCTTGGATTGATTGCGAGGAGTTATTAGCCGTTGCAGTGAAAGAATGGTATAGTAAAAAATGAAACTATCTGAACCACCCCGCTGCACTAAGGAAGAAAAGAGTGGAATGATTTTATTACGATCCGTTTGCCTGCCTGCCTTACCCGGAAGTAGTATTGGTTGTAGACCGTATCTTCGGCGCCGGTCTTAAGCCGTGATGCGAGCAGATCTTCCAGCGTTTGTATCTTCGTCGACGGCGATTGGATCAGTGCGACGATGTTGGCGGAGTAGGCGGCGTAGAGGAACATCAGCACCACCAGACAAAGCAGAATAAGGCAGCGCGCGGGTGCCGTTTTCGGTTCGATGAATGAGCCCTGCTGGCAGGTGGTGCCGAACACGTTCAAGAGCGTATCGGACAAACCCGTCACGCTGGTGGCCGAGCTATCCGGTGGTCCGGCGGTGCGCTGTTCGGTACGTAACACGACCAGCAGCAGCACGCCGGACAGCAAGATGAAGCTTACCGTGCAGTACCAAACGTACTGATCGAATGGCAGCACGAACACGTTGTCGGTGAACGATAGCTTCGGTGCCCGGAACACAAAGCTAGCCCTCGACGAGACGGTCATCGCGAGGAAATCGACGAGAGCGATGCGATCCTGCGTGAAAAACATGGACGTACCGCCCAGATCGGCCAGATCGCTCTGCAGCTCCCCGATCATGCCGGTGTGGCGTCCGGTTTTCGGGTCCCGGTAGCCCCACGTACCGACGAAGCTGAACCGCACCGTCGCATTCAGTGCGTACGCGACGGACTTGGTGAGCAGATAGTTGACACGCGAAATCGTATCGTACTGCTTCTCGCTTCACACGTTAACCGGAATGGGAACGGAGCAGCGAAACAAGAGTATGTTACGAAACGCGAGCACACTCGGTCTAGTCGCTTTTACACTTACTGCAGATCATCCAGATGGTTGAGCGTTTCGTTGTGCAGGATGACCAAGGACGCCCGGAGTTGAAACTGGCGGAAGTTTTGTCTTCTAGTCGATGTTACCGAAGCTCTCACACTGGGCGGTTCCACCCGTACGCCAACCTCAGGCTCCCAGATGCCGAACGTCTCCAACGCAGGCGAAACGGCTTGCGACAGTCGGTACTGTTGACGCACAAGATGGCGTCCGGTCGCCTCTTCCGTGCAGAAGTAGAACAACTCGTTGCTGACTAGCAGCGGCAGCCGGTCGAGCAGTGCGTAGTCAGAGCAATTCGACCATCCTTCTGCGTTTGCTTGCTCCTCTAGCCTACTCTGCAGCACGAGCCAGCGGACGCGATAGTAGAGCAGTTGGTTTGCACTTTGCAGCAGTAGGCCGGTGCCGGGGCACGCTAGATCCACTACGACCACCGTTTGATGATGGGTTTGTTCGTGCCACGGCAGATGGCGCTCGTCAACGGAGGCGAACCGGATCGAGATGGCCGAACCAACCGTTCGCCATAGTGCGTATCGTACTGGAGCTGGCCAGCAGGTTAGCACCAGCAACTGTCCGACACGGTCCATCCGAACGATCAGATCTCGTACAGCCGCGACGCGTTGGTCTATCGGAAACGTTTCCTGCTCGGCACCTACTACGATGGTGCAGATGAGGCAGAGCGAAACGAAACGGAAGCTGAGCATGATGACACGGGAAGGTGCTCTTTTCTGTCGAACCCTTGGGAGTTCCTTTCGCACTGGGGCACACGCTTGTACGAGTGCGTGGTTTTTATGCGCATCAGCTTCCGACGTTGGACGTCTCCAAACATTTGGTGTTTAGTATTAATCATTTAAGTTACCCGCCACGGATTACAAACATTGAAAAGATGTCCCCGCAATTTGGTGTGAGAAATACAGCAGCTGATGGCGTTGTTTACCCGAATAGTCACATTTGAACAGATTTTGATTGGTAGGTTCCTCTGGAGCGCGCATTTGTTCGGCATCGTAAGTCTTGTTCTGGTCTTGTTCTGCTCTTCGATTACAAGCCCAAATCCGGCGTTCTAGCGTATGGTTGCGTGTAACGCGCTCGTACAAAGTGTGTTGCCGGCATCATTCATCACCCGTAACCGATGACCTAAAGAGACAGCGGAAGAACGATATCGGTGGCTTCGCGGGAAACCTTCGCTCGGAGGTTTCCCCCCTCCCGACGGACTTGGCTCGTTGCGCAAACATGCAATTATGCGGTTGGCGGTGGGCGGTGGGCGGTGGGTTTCGTGCACTAATCATACGTTGTCGTGCGTTGCCTGCTTTGTACCAATGCGTTTACCAATGTTTACAATTTAGAAATTGAGAATCTATCCCTTCTTGTGTGTCTCGTCAAGAACTTTCTTTTTCTTTGGCTCGCATTAGACGCATCGATGATCGTTCCAAGAAAGAATATAAACTACGCACCTGATTTAATTGGACTCTTTCGCAACAATGCTTGCTTCCCCTCTCGTCGATGGGCAGCTACGCACGATGCATTCGATTGTTCTCCAGCTCAACCAGCTCCACCTCCCACCGGTGACGACCCTTCGCAGCTTAATTACGGCGCGTAACAACCTTTCGTTGAAAGGCGCAGTGCGCGGAGAGCGATTCCATCACAATAAATCTTACCGCCAACGGCCCGGGAGCGATTAGTTGTGGGCAAGTTGCGAATGCGTGTGCATCGGACATCCCTTCCGTGCGGTAGTTCACCATGTTGCGTTTGTCTGTGCCGGGTTGGTTGACGTTCTGCTGCGGATTGCTCGGTATTGCGGCGGGCCAGGCCACGATCGTCGGTCGTCTTACGGACGACGTGGAGTTTATCGATCCAACGGTGGGATTGGGACCGGGTGGCACCGCCACGGGCATCGGACCACTTGGACCACGGGGATTCCGTGGGTTTGAAATATTGCCCCGGGTAAGTATAACCCGGAATCGTGGTACACTAGCGCCGTGATATAAACATCATCCAGCAGGCTTTGGAGTGAAATAGGTCGAGACTCATGCGCTTCGATGATTTCTAAGGTTTCAATGTCTAAAGTCAGCACTTCGATACGTCGGAGGTGTCGTCAGCTACTCACGGTTAGCTGCTGTTCTGGCATAAGTTATAACACCGCACACGTGAACGGTTGAAAGAGTTTTAGCAAATGTTAATAGCGTCCATATCTCAGTCTGTCATGTGTTTCGTATGGTTAAGACAGTTAACATTTCATTTATCGGAGTTATCGGATATATCGGAGTGATTTTTGAGCAGCGAAACTGCAAACATGCTAAAAGTAAAATATTGAAACCGGCTCGAGGTCGACTCCAGTGGTAGTGCGACATGAAATATCAAACAAATGAAAACAACCAAGAGCAACTACTTAGTAGTAAAACTCCTCAAGGTTCTCATCATCAGCATCTCTAACCTATTTTTTATAAAACAATGTTTTTTGTTCAAAAACGAATTACGAATTTGATAACGATCAAAGAAAACTTTTACACTAATGTTATGTATGGTTTTTCGGGGGCCGTTGGAGCGGACTTTTTTATTACCTCCCCGCGTATGAAACCACATACGCAGAATAATCCGTTTTTGTAAAGCTGTTTTCCATAAAACTAAGCTACTATTGGACGATTTTTAAATAATAACCTTTTGGCAATTCATGGCACCTCATTTTTTTCCGTTAGTGTCCTTTGTCTTCTAGATTCATTTTTTTTTTGTTTAAGTGGGACTTCTAGAAGCCACCCGGCATTAAGAATTTAAAAGATTTCAGATCATTTAGCGTTTTGCGTATGGCGTGGTCGACCTAAAGCCTGTAGGTTTCCACCTTCGTCTTGTGGATTGAGGTTATCAATAAACAACAAATCTTTTTTTCAAATGCATTTTGTTTCGAATCACGCGCGCCGCGCATTAATTGCAAAAATCGGCAACCTCGTCGTGTAATTATCACGCCCTGTTGGTAGAGTTGCCGAACAGTCCTAGAGCACAGTGGCACGCAGCATATCATCGTGTATAAATCAGTGGCGAGAGATCAGCGTGCGTGAGTTTTCGTTTGCTTTCCCATGTGCAGCCAGCACACGTGCGCTGATTTAGCTGGCGACCTCCGGCGCGAATGCAAATGCGAACCTCTCATCGTTTCCATTGTTTTTGCACTTTCCTCCCTCCGGTTTTCCCTGACTGGCCACGGTCACGGTCGGCAGCCGGAACCATCGTGGAAGGCAGGCGCTACCCTCGTGGCGGACAATCCGGAGCAGCAGATCACGGGTACGATCTCCTTCCGCCAGTGGGCACCGGGCCACGTCGAGACGGCCATCAACGTTACCGGGCTGCCGGTGGGTAAGCACGCGGTGCACGTACACGCCTTCGGCGATATGCGCGAGGGTTGCAAATCGACCGGGCCACATTTTCGCAGCAGCATCGTAAGTCCTCCATCCGGTTGACCCTTGTGGCGCATGGTTTCATTATTTTTTTTTTTTGCTACATTAACACACACGCACACAGATTGGTAACATCGAGGTGAAGGAGGATGGCAACGCGATGATCGACTTTCCCAGTCCGTACATCAATCTGTTCGGGTTCGCCGGCATCGTTGGACGCTCGATCGTGATACACGAAAAACCATCCGAGGTCTACCGGTTTCCGGACCTGTCGATCAACAATCCGATCTCGTTCCAGGGCGAGGAGGATACGGTTGGGGCGCGTATCGCGTGCGGTCTCATAACGATCCTGGATAATGTGACGCCTTAGTTAGGCATCATAATAAAGCATGTTCGTTCTCTTCCCTAAAATACTCGTTTAAATTGACCGTACAAAGGTCACGCAAACAAAAACAATCACAATAAAACAAACAAACGCACACATGCACACGAACCCAGCAAAACACCCCGAGTTCTCATCGGGTTGGGTGCGCGAAATCGCCGTACGCAATGCGATTAAGAATTGGTAGCAGGTGAGTCACTTCTCCGTAGAGCAGCTGCATGGCACTGGCGAGCAGCTGCAGTACGATCAGCTGGTGTGAAATCTTCAACTGCTGCTGCACGGTCGAAGCGGGTCGAAAGAAGAGCGCCGGTTCCGTCACGCGTAGCGTCTGCACAATGGCAAGTTTCTGCGTCAACACCGCATCTAACTTTGAGCTAATTCGAGCTAATCGATCGGCAGCTAATGGACTAATCAAAGCTAGCGGTGCTCTATCCGCTGTTTGCACGATAACTATCGCATCCGACGACACCAACACGGCCGGATCTTGGGCGGGATTCCTCTCAGCGACATATGAATGCTGTAAGATGTATATTACGAACAAAAAGTATGTTTTTGGTTAAAAAAAAACCCAACTAACGCACGCCTTTGTTGACAGTAAAATCATACGTTAACGTTTTCACACTACAAAGGAAACGCTCACGCTTTAGCCAAAAACACTAGAACCGAAAGTGGAATAATAGTTGGTATGGAATTACCTCATCAATCGTTGCTGCTCCGGCAAGCGCCAGCTGCTCCCCACAAATGAGATTATTCGGTGAATTTTCCATCGCCTCCAAATCGGCGCTCCGTGCAGTTTCGGAAGATAAGTTTCGTTTCGCATCCTGATCCTCAGCAACCATTGCATTGAACGATGAAAACGCGCGTTTTCTTCGCTTCACCGAACACTGTGGGAAGGTTGCGTTTTGTACCCGTTTTTGCTTTCTCCCAGTGGTGTAAGCTTCTTCCGGCGAAGTGGAAGCGAACTCCGGAGAATGTAAACCAGCATGAAATATTATGGTATTCATTGTATTGCTGCTGGAAGATTCACTGTTCGATGATAGGCTTGCTGTACGCTGTGAGCGCAGAGAGAGCAAATAGAGCAATAAGCGTAAACAAAATGTTCCTCATTCTATATTCATTCACTAGTAATACCTGGCAACAACTGACGTTTTCCTCCGCAGATTTATTAATCGGTGCTAAATTTTCGCTCAATGGATCTGATTCAGCCTCTAGTTCCGTGACAAGCTGCAGAAAATTAAAATTAAAAATGTAGCAAAAAAATACTAGCAAAAATTCTTCATCATACTTACATCCGGTATCAAACACAGTTTCTCCGATGCGTTTAGCCTTGGGGATGACTATAAAGACAAGTAGCCTTAGTTAGCTGCATATGTCTGCGCAAATACTTCAATAATTCGATACATTACCCGGCCCAAATCGCTTGAAGTGGATTGCTTTACAGTCTGGTCGGGTTGCTCATTATGTTCCCCTGTTAGCTGTAAAATTTATGTTAAAAGTATTAACCATCAGAGAACGTTTGTCGGATAGTAAAATCCGACGTGATAACAACCATCGCAAAAATTATACTAACAAAAGCGAGTTCATTGTATACTGATATGAACACTCGATCAGTCGTCAGTGAGTGAGTTATCTGCATATACAAAGATATTATTACAATATTGCCAAAGTTGAGGAAAAGTTCCCGCAGCACTTACTTCAGCAATAGAACGATTGCAGTGTGCGGCATCAGTTGTTTGCGCCTGTTGTGCTGTGGTAACTTCATGATTTTCATTTACAAAAACCTGCTCCGGTGGGTTGTAGACCGTAACATCATTATCAGTCGTATTTTCATCGGTTCTCCGTACTTCTTCCGATGCGGTGCTAGCCTGTGATGAAAGGTTAAAAATTGGGATACTTTAATGCTAAAATCAACGTTTGTGATTTTTGTATATTCTTTATTTATCATTAAAATGAAAACGATAGCAACTTTACTATCCGGGCAAGTAAGCATGTATCGAAAAAGTCATAAAATTGTTCATCGTACTCACCGCGCTAGGATCATTATAATCTGAAGCTGCTGTCGCTTGCTCATGACCATTTCCTACCACCTTTTCACCGGAGTTGTCTGATAATTTTTTCTCGTTTCTTCCAACTTCTTCCTCTTCCACTTCTTCTTCGTCCTCGTCACTAAATATACTCTGCGGGTAATCGTACAGTTAGCATGTTAACGAAAATAGTGCAACATTGTTTACTTACTGCTGACAAAAGAAGTGAAAACTGTTCCGTCCGCCGATTTTCGTTCTGCAACGTCGGAAAAAAAATGTTTTTTTGCATTATTTGGTAATGTTTTTTCATTTCGATTTCTCAATACGTAACCTTTTCTGGTCCACTGGAAGAAGATATAATGTTGGGACAGTTGTCTTCGGATTGCGTACTACCCTGTGAAAAAAACAAAAAATGGGATACTTTAATGCTAAAACGCTTGTGATTTTTGTGTCAACGGATAAAAGTTTAAATGTTTTCAACAGTACAAGCCAACAAGCAAGTATATATTGAAAAAGTTCTAACATCGTTCAGTGTACTTACTGCGCTAGGACCATTACAATCTGAAGCTGCTGTTGGTTGCTCATCATCATTTTCTACCCCTTTTTCCGCGGATGTACCAGATGCGTTTTTCTCATTTTCTCCACCTGCTTCCTCATCCTCCTCTTCATCTTCTTCATCCTCATCGCTGAAAATACTCTACGGGAAACTAACCGGTTGAAGAAATATGTTGAAGAAATTAGTACAGTATTTTTACTTACATTAACATCCGGCACGAGATTTGCGTACTCTTCTGGTTGCCAGTACAGGTTCTGTAAAATCGCAAAACAGTTTTGCATTATTTACCAATGTTCATTCGTTTCAATACATCTATTTCAACCTGGCTCATGATAATTTCCTACCTCTTTTTCAGCGGAGATGCCAGATGCGTTTTTTTTGTTTCCTCCTCCTGCTTCCTCTTCCTCCTCTTCATCTTCTTCGTCATCATCACTGAAAATACTCTGCGGGAAACTAAATGGTTGAAGCATCTTGAAGAAATGTGTACATTTTTTTTACTTACATTAATATCCGGCACGAGATTTGCGTACTCTTCTGGCTGCCAGTACACGTTCTGTAATATCGCAAAACAGTTGCATTATTTGCCAGAGTTCATTCGTTTCAATCTTTCACAACTTTACCTTTGCTGATTCATTTGAAGATGACAAACCAACGCAGCTTCTGGTTTCTGATGTGATCCTGTTCATTGTCCTGTTACCCTGAGAAATAAATACATTTGTAGCATAACTAGCAAGGCTAATAAAGCAGACAAGCAAAATACAAGAAACTGAAACAGAAAAGGCAAGCTTACGTGTGCTCGGGTACTGTCCTGTTCGGCAACCTCAACCTCACCAAGCTGCTGCATACACAGAAACTCTTGCGTCTGGATGTTCAACGATTCCTTTTCTAACAAATCACGCGGCGAAAATTCGACGCTGTTGCAGGTGTTCGACAATGAAGCTTCCTGAAGGGAGGGAGATTGCCACAAAAGAAAAATGTACTACAATGAAATCGACACATAGTGTAGCGCTTCAACCGAAACATACCTCTATGCACACAGAAGCATTATCCAGCAAAATAGGCGATGTGGATACGGCAACGGAATGTTGGTGGTTTCTTTGCTGCCCTGTTACAGCCGGCTGAAGGTAGCACGGAAGCTTTGCTATCTTTGAACTGAAGCGCTTTCCAAGACGCTCGCGGCTTCTGAGTTCTAGCGGCTTCAGCAAAAATAATTGCAAATCTTTTGTCAACTCGTAGGCAGGGTTTTCTACGTTGATACTTATTTTGTTCAGTAGCTGTGGATTGTGCAGTCGCTTGAACGTGCTTACGATTTTCGCATCGTACCGATTGTCGATGGCATACTTTATAAGCAGTTTGTTTCGGGCCTCAATCAATGGATCCGATTGTATTGAGCCGACGAAATTGTAGAGCACACGTACTTTGTAAACCTTTTCGAGCCACGGATACTGCAACCTGTCGATTAGTTGCTGGTCGTTGATTAGATTTTTCAGCTTTGTAACGACATAAAACTTGTAGTACTGTCGGAGCTCCTTCCATGCGATCGATTTACCAGACACTTCCTGTGTGCAGAGTAAAACTGTAGTGACTGCATTTCATGACACGAAAAATATACTGCATTACTACTTACGAAAATTCCACTCGCAACCCTCCCCCAAAGTTGTTCATCGTTATTGTCGAGATTGTTCAAGTTTTTCACTAACAACGCGACAAGTGCGGCATCGAATTCTTTCGTATGTTGAACGATTCTGTCGCTTTTGTTAGGATAAAGTAACAAGTGAAAATAAATCGAGTGGAATGGAAGGATAGTATTTTTGTATTGTAGCTAGTGCCGTCAAATACGTACATTTTGGTTTTCATTTTGCTGTAAACTTAATTCAAACTTACAAACGAATATCCTAAAACGAATTCATCACGAAATGCCGGTAGTTTTGAACAGCCTTCTTGCTGGCAAACATAAATATGTACGTACGTCAAACATGCAAGAAAATTTACTTTACAGGATTGAATGAACCC
>JXXA01010490.1:0-33583 GCA_000956255.1 Anopheles punctulatus | reverse complement strand
GCGAAAATGTGTGCCCTAGCAAAAACTATGTACACCTTGTAATGGGCGCCGTTTTGTGCACTTCTTCAAATACACCGTTACTAAACGTTCGCCGGAACGATGCAATCACGGAACCACGTTCTCGTGCGACAGCCTCAAACGGCTGCACAAACAGTGATTCCTCCGAAACAGACGCTTTTCTGTTTGCTCTTCGTGGAGGTAAGGATTGGAACGTAACATCGAGAACGTGTAATCGGAAACGATTACAACTCGTCGTCTGCTGGTGACGGAAGTCAATTCAGAGCACCTTCTTTTTTTTGTTTCACTTTCTTCCTCCCGTAATGTGGGAGGGATGCTGCAAGATGTAATAATGCTTTCTACAAACTGTTTAAGCAGTGTCAGGTGGTAGAGGTAGAATCGGTGGGGCAAAATTCTTCCGGAATCGTCTGGCAGCCCGGTAGCGACATCGGAAGCACCCACACCACACTGGATTGAAAATAAATGTAAAACCTGAAACCAGAAGCAAAGAACAATTTGAGTGTATATTTTTTCGCCTTAACAAAAAAAAGGCAACAACTACAAAATGTGCTCCAAACGAGCAACTTTTCGGATGCAATTGCACGGAACATTGAGCAAGTTTTGCAATAAAGCACAAGATACGACAGCTCGCCGTGGTGCTGGGGGCGTGTAGAAGTGTGGAGCGAAATAAGTAGATTTGTAGGACGTTAAACTAGATTCTGAGCGACGGTCCCGGTTTGGAAAGTTACACAATCGACCTAGGAAAGGATTCGAGCTGTCGAATGTTCCGGTCATTTCGAGCTTTAGCTTCTACGATAGACGGATAGGTTTTAAGGCGATATCAGTAGTCTTTCAAGGGAGCACCGGAACACCGAGGGTGACGTAATGTTGCCTTCGTTAGTCAATTTAACAACTCCAAACCCGGTCATCCCGGTTCACCTTGCGCGTGAAGAATAATGTGACACACAATATCTGGGTTAGTACAGCAATATTCGTAAATCGGGCGCGTACTGCGGCGCGTTTTGTTCGGAAATGCCGTAGACAATCGGTTTGTTGGGTATGTGTGTGTATGGAGGACGCTAAGTAAACAGTGGAATAGTCCATACAAATCCACATACCTCCACAGCTCCACAACTAGATCGATGCAATCGACCCACCGAGAGGAGAGGCCCAGCGCCACACCAGCCACCACCCAGTGTGAGGGAGCGATTTTCAGTTTCATTCTCTTTTTTCCTTCCTGTCCGCCCGGGAAGTGACATAGTTAGAGTTCGTGAGCACCTAGTGCCTAGTGGTGCATTCTGCCTGCGTCTCCCAGTAGGCCGCAGTTTCGCATTGGTTCGCACGAACGTGGACAGGGTTATAGTTGCCGGCATCGCACCATCACCCCGGGCCTGGCACCCGGTGGCAGTTCTGTGCCAAATTGTGCCCCGGTGCAACGAGAGAAATGGCACGACTTGGGAGAGAAATATGAAGGCCCTCCGGTCTGGTCGGGAGATATTGTTGTTGGTGGTTGCTGTCGTTGGGTAGTGCCAATGCACTTTTTTTTCTCTTCCCGACACGAAACCGATTGGATTGAAACTGCATAAAAAAGGAGCACAGAATAAAGAAAAAAAACGACACTCACAGTGCTACGAAAATGCAGATTGGAGGTTGGCCTTTTTGCGGTTCGACGACAGTTGGTGCGTTCGTGTCAGTAGCAAGCGACGGCCCGTGTGCTGCTGAGGTGATGATTTTGTGATTTCTGCGGCGTGGCTTGATCGGTGCTGATGATATAATGCGTTCTAGTGATGTTGATGGTAATTCTTGATGGTAACGAAACCGATAGTACATATTTTGATTCGATGCCGTGCACGCGTCGCGATGATCCAGTGATCCGAATGAGGTGTCCGAGGCGGGTGTGTCCGAGTTCCGTTTGAATGTCCCATCCCACGTCGGCAGGTCGTTTCCAGGTCCAGCTCGGCAAGAATCAAATCACCGCTGTGATTTGAAGCTCGCACACTCACAAGCTCCTGGTGGACGCGGACGTACAAAAAAAAAATCAATTAGTGAAACTTCCCGCAGTTCGACAGGTTGTGACTGTTTTTGGCATCGCCGTGCGGTGTGCTGCGCCCAGGAAAGTAAGTGGCTGTACACATGCTGTGCACCGGCACAGTGGACAAGATCCACCATCCACCGCAGGCCGTGGAAGAGAGAAACCGACCGAGGGGGCTATTGAACCCACGGGCAGAAACACTTCAACCGGAGATGAAACTAGTCATTGCCAATCCTGTGGATCCGGTCCGGGGAGAGTAGCGACGCCAAACGGACAACACTCCCCGTTGACGAACCGTGCCGGTGACAGTGCCACGCTGACTCCCACTCGTGCGCGAGTTTTGCCAGCTTTGGTCAGCTTCAGGCGTTCGGGCTAAATGATTAGTTTTCCGTTCGCCCTCGTCGGTGCTGCTGGCAACAGCTTTTTGTGTGTGTGTTTGGAACATTCGTTCATCGATGCGTCCGTCGGTATTAAAAAGTAATGAAACAGAACCGATATTGCTAGTGGATAGAGTGTTTGCAGGTATCTCCAGCAGAGGATAGATCTCTGGAGCCGATGAGTGGTTGCGACTTTATACCGCGTGTGTGTGTGCTAGAGATTAAAAGGTACTTAGAAGGAGGAGTAAAGCCCAATGTATGTAAACAACTAGACAAGCCGAGATGGGACGAACTACGCGAATTGCGAGCCGTTGTGTGCCTTGTGCAGGAAATTAACTCAGAATCTGAAGTGACACGGTGTTGGCTGTGACACTCTATCAAGCACGAGCAACATCCACCAAACCAGTCTGTGATGATGTTACCGGACCATCGACATCGCTGTCGTTGCAGCAGGTACGTACCGCGGCCGTGTGTTGAAATATTGCAACGCCTAACCTTCCTGCCGTCGGTTTGGAACGGGCTAACCCATTAAAGTGTCCGTTCAGATGCTAAGCTTGATGGTTTTATGGAACTTTGTGTCGGTTTTCTAGTCGTCTAGACCGCTGTCAGGAAGATCGATATAAATCACCTCGCGCGGAAGACAAATTATAAGATGATTTGTGACCTAGGCTTCCACCTTCCATCTATCGAATTATCAAGCGGATGAATAATGCAATAACCGCATGTCTGAATTCTGAATCGTTCTCCAGTTGGATCTTCATCCCAAGAACAGCCTTTGTTTTGTGGTCGCACACACAGTTGCGTGCTTTACATTACCATCTCTTAGAGTAGTGGAAACAAACAAGCAATGTTGCCTGTAAACGTACAGAATGAATGGAGATTGCATAATTAGCAAAGCTTATCTTTCCACTTAACAATGTTTTTAAACTGAATGCGTCCTCTCATTTGAATGTATTTATTGCCCGCGTTAACGTCGCGATAAATGCAATATACACGGTGGCTGTTGCATACAAATGTTTCTCTGGGTGTTGCATTCCTTTCTAATTGCATCCTTTCTGCGTTTTTTTACTCGTCTTCCTTTGGAAAGCTGATCGTTTTTTGTTCGCATTTATGTAGAGGAATACAAAAAACTCACACTCACTGCTTACCCTTCTTCGATGGTAATGAGGGTGCCGTGAGGGTGAGAATAAAAAGAATCTCGCCTATTTTTACTGTGCTCGCGTTTTTTTGCTCTCCTCTAAAACGAAAGCCCACGTTTTGAAAGGGTTTATTCATAACGGTTGCAGATGAAGAAGCTTCAAGCATTGAGGGAAGGCTTGTGAAAAAGAATTCATTTCACCCTACACACAGTGGGATCGCTGTGTGGACTTAGCTGTCCAATACAAATTATAGTTTTTTTGCTTTTAGATCCGTAACACTCAGGGACAATATTGTGTAAATAAATGTTGGGGTAAATGTTTAATTTCTTATAAAAATTAGGACATAAAATAATAACCAGTTTTAAACTGTTAAACACACTTTTCACCACCGTGCCTTAACTTCTTGTTACGCAACACGGAAAAATACATTCCCAAAGGAAGAAAAGAACTCGCTAGCCTTAGAATTTTTTGCCAACCTTAAATGCCAATGAAAATGCCTACCGAGGTCCCTAGTGGAACGTACGTTCTTTTGAATTGCTCTTCAAGGATGGCTCTTGGGAAAATTAGCGAAAATTAATGTTACAAACAGTGGCGTCCGTGCGACTGGAAGTTTCATGTGTCTAGACGTCCCGCGTGCTCAACGTACGCGCACGTTCTAAGACATATGAGAGCGTTACGTTTTTTATTCGGAATAGGGGCTCTCTTTTAAAATACCATTTTTCTCGAGTCACAATTGTTTATGGTGTGATATCAAGGAAAAACAAAAAATGCTATTGAGTTGCTGCTAATGTCACTGCACTGGATATGAATATCACAGAGCTTTCTAACCAATTCGCGCCGGGACTTCTTTTATGTTCTTTTACCTATAATGTGTGTACCGCGTGGAGTGTTTCAGTTGAGAAATTACACATAATTATTTCATCAAAGCGTCTCACATCGTTCCTCTTCGCTTTGGAGGTGGTGAGAACTCCATAACACAACTGGTAGAACCTCCCGCAAAAGAAGAATGTCTAAGCGTTTTCGCATGAATGGGTGAGGTTTGTTTTATTAATGAAGCAATTGCTGTGAGTGTTGTGGTGTATCGCGGGGATTCTTGCACGTGGCTGGACGCAAGCCCCCTTCGGGTAGTTCGGTACTTGACCAGACGCGTTTTAACGGGCGTTCTTCGCACAAGTGGGCGGTCGTCATCGGGATTTGGTACAGTGAACGGGAAATCAAGATTTAAAGCCCCGATGCCCCCAGACACTGACATACGGCAATCAAGATTCGGATCGGGACTGGGACCGACGGGTTAATCATGGCCGAACTTGATACATTTATCGTGTGTCACGATTTTGTGGTGTCAGGTTCACTTTGCTTGTTCAAGCAGGAACTCACGAGTATCGTGGTTTGTAGTTAATAAGCTCATGCTACAAACGACGACGACGTATAACGTTTTCTTATAGATTCTAGACGGCTGAAAAGGTCATCCACAACGTTATCTTTTGAAGATGTTGCCTAGACTTAAGGGTAAATAGACGCAAAGACATGATAGAGATATTTCGTTGTCGGCTCTTGTTTGAGCAGCATGCTTATCTTTTCGGTCGGGGAAGAAGCGACCGATAATTATAACGTTGCTCGTAGCGCAAGGCATCCTATAATGCAGATAATCTCAGTAATTATGAGTCCATATGACACCGAGCGGCTGATGTCGTTTCCAATATAAGAATTTCACAGCCCCTAGTGCCATGATGAGAGTTATTAATTTTCAATCACCGGAAAAAGTAATCATATTTTTAATTATGTTTTTTTTTGAATTGCTTCCGTCCAGGTGTAGCCGAGAACCTGGTGACGTTTAATTTTGTGGTTTATGATTCAATCAACATGAGATTGGTTTTTTGTTTGCTGCGCGAGCAACTCATCGTAAATTAACGAGCTTATCAGATAGTTTGCTCCGAAAGACGACAGCGAGGCGAAGAACACGTTAAAACAAATTGTACACTGCATCAGCGATAACTTCGCTGCGAGTCATGCGGTCGATTCTTCATCGGCACGCCTTGTTGGCGTTATCTCTCGGATCGTACCGTGTGCTTATATGTTTAGGCAGCGTGGACCATCGTACAGGCAGGGTGCCGGTGACGGCATAACCATCCGAAAACATCACCATACCCATACTTAACTCACCGATAACGACCTCGAGAAAGTGTGCGTTCCGCGGGGAAGCGTTAGATAAGGTGGGCAGTGTTAGGATGCGCCGGACTAATAAGAACCTAACGGACGCGCCCGGGAATGCTGCGGCTTATCAAGAACATTCGACTCGATTAAATAATGACGGGGGCTGGCCTAGTGTCAAGGGTGTCTTTGAGGCGTGCGTCAGTGCTTATTATCGCACCGTGGTGCCTTTCGGCGTCGAACAATATTCTAACCTCCAAACGGCGGGACCATCCCACACACTCAGCAAGCCTGGATTGTCTGGACATTGACCGGCCGCCGAGGTGCCCGACCGATGGTGAAGAGTTGAACGGCGCACGACAAGGCATCGTCCAAATCGATGTCGTTGTCACCGAGCTCTGTGTGATTTGGTAACAAATTGTGAAACAAATAGAACCAGCACGTCGCGTGTGTTTTGAAACCGAAAGTAACTCGAATCCGCCACCGGATCCGGTCCGATTGCTAAATTAATGCAAATTTCTGCTCCACTTCTTGGCGGGCGCGGGCGCACGCTGTGTTCAGCATCTTCCGAAGACGAACTGAGTTCATTCTAAAAGAGTGTTGCGAGATGTTGTTTTTTCCCCCATGTTGTTTGCCTCGCATCTTTTCGTCGTCTTTGGGTGGTTTCAGATTTCCGCACAACCACGCGTTGCTACCACACAATTTGTTTATGGGATACAATTTCATCAGGCCCGGGACGGCACAGAACCTTCTGCAAACCAGAGGCCAACTGTTGTTTGGGTGATTCTTTTGGCAAGTGGTTGCGTCGCGCCAATTGAAAGGGTGCCGGAGCCACCGGCCCTGCGTTACGCATAAGGGTAGCTCGGATCCGTCGCTTTATGTAAGCGCGTCATAACACCATTAATCTTGATCTCGCGCGAGACGCAAAGTAGTTTTTGCACCGCTCACCGGGCAGCATCTTTCCGCGCGGGGCCGCTCTTTTTTATTGATTTCAATTGTGTTCTTTCAGATTCGCTTCATTTTTTGCACTTTCTACAATGTTTCTGTGTGTGTTTGTGTGTTACGAGACACGGCAGAGTGAGATAACGGGCTCTAAGGGAGATGGATGTGTGTGATGGTTACAACAAACGCACGGTAAAGACGGATGCACTTTTGTGTTGTACATCGAAGAAATCAAAACCCCAGTTTCCCAGGCTTGTGGAACACGTGGTTGTTAATGGATGGAACTGGCTAGTGCTTAACTTATCTACTCCGGCAGTCGTTTGCGCTTGATTGCGCAACGGAGGGAAACGAACGGCTGGAGGAATTACCTTCGTCTGTAGTTTTGACAACTGTGCTCATGTTTCAACATTTTTTATGACCTCATGTTTAAATCTTGTTTTTAAAAATGTTTGCTTTATGTATAACATTACACTCTCGATAATGTGTATCCCTGAGAGTGTGTATTTCTGTACCAAGACACAACAAGACAAGTTTCTTATTTATTCTTGGTGGATTCGGAGGCAATAGCCAGTTAGCAGCCCAATGCCTGTCAATTAAGTAATTAAATCTTGCAAAATCTCATACCAACGGGCGACGCCGATCCTCACCTCACCATGTACTCCCAGTGAGTTTTCTGCCCATCGGATCGCAGGCTCGCATCTTGGGCTGCAGCTTGGCGAATTGGCGAAACCAAACCATCAACCAACTCCGAAAGCATCCTTCAGTGAAGTGGTTTAATTTAATCTCATTCACTTCGCACTTGGCGCTGTTGTGCACTTTGCGTTCTTGGAGGTTGTGCATTTTGTGCTTGGTCGAACACTGGGCCGCAAAGAGCAGGACGCAGGAATGGAGCTGGCGAGAGTCGATGCGCTACTGCTCTTACCCTCTGTAGTGGTCTTGTTGCGCCGGAGTTGCAGTGAAGCATAGCATGAACGTCGAATCAACCGTGCCTGTGTGGAGATTGCGAAGTTCGGTGTGGGCGCCCAACTGGATTACAAACACTGGACAAACGCGCCGTTCAATGTTCGACCACGCGTGACGGTAAGGACGACGCAATGTGTGACGTTCATTACCAAAGTCAGGGTGAGGTTCGTTTCTCTTCTCAAAAGGTTTTGCGCTGGGAAAACAGTCAACCGTTCTACCTACCGTGCAGTGGAGGGCAACCTACGGGAACATCCCACGATCTTGGTTCTGCACGCTTGGTAGCATCGTGAGGTGAAAACAAGTCCACTCTCCAAACATTGGCTGAGTTGGTCCAACTGCAGCATTGATCAACATTCGATACAGAGGGCGCACAAGGCGTGGCCTTAAAAGGCTTCAGTTTTCACAGATCCAACCACGAACTCTGGATGCAGCTCTGTCACCTTCTCCAGCAAGTCCAACATTATTCATGCATAGAATTTCAAGCACGGTTCAAGTTTTTTTTTATCCATACTTCATGACCTCACAAGGCTAGATGTCTGCTGGCGCTACGATTCCATGGCGCTCATGCAAGCGACCCGAAGGTAATTAGTGGATAGAGGGAAACGGTTAACTGAATAAATCCTCACCCAACGCCCCAGCATTAGCTAGCCCGCTGTTCATATCTGCCCACTAGGGTCAAGAGCATAAGCGATGCATGTTTTGGGGTATAATGTAATTAACATATCGTGTTCGTTAGTGCGGCGGCGTTTGGGTTTGGGTGTTTGTGTGACATTACAACCATTTTCGGTCCATTAGGTTTATGTGTGTCCCGTCCACATAATTGTCCACCAAATCGCCCATCAACTGCGAACGGTTGCTAAATGCATTAAAATTATGTCTAGTTTAGTTTTTTTTTCTTCTTGCTTCGTTTTCGTTGTTTAGAGGCATAGAGAACGGCAACGATGATGAAGCGGTGATGGGGTTTTGGGTTTGGAATAATAGATCAACGGAATGTGATTTATTCCTCTGTCGAGTGTGTGTGTGGGTGTCGCAGACTCCATTTCAAAGCCGCCGCGGGATGGGACAACGAATTTAAATATTTAAAAAACAAACGTCTTTCTTTGCGCGTCGCTGTCGATGGACGATGGGGCGTTGACCGGCCATACGTTGGTGGTGCGATAGCTCAGGAAGCGTGTCTCTGTGATCCAATAAAGATCGTCCCACCGGGCCCACCAAATGGGATAATCGTGTCTCTCTCCGCGCGTGGCGAACGTTTGGAGATGGGAAATGCTTCATCCAAGATGAGCTCCACTTCTGTCCGTCTGGTGGAGTGTTCTTTGGACGGTAAAGTTCAAAGAAATTATAACTGATCCCGATGTGTTGCTTTTTTATACATGGAATGGAATCTTTGAAAGCTATTTTTTATTGCCTCGATAAACTGTGAAGATAACCCGTCCATAGAGCCGCGGTTTTGGTTCGTTTGATTACAGCTACAGCGGCAGGGTTCTTCACAGAGTTATCGTGCGCATGATATTAAATGAAATTGAATGTTGGTTTTGCAGAACTTCTGTTCGGTGTGGAAGTACCCGTATCGGTGATCCTGACATGATAGAAAATCAATTTATTCTATTGATTGATTTCGATATCAGAAAATTAATATCTACACCGCGTAATACCCGTGTTGGGTGTTTAAAGTTCAATGTATGCAGTACTTGCTGTTTAATCCATACATGTATACAAATATACGAACATTAAATAGCATCAACCGAACATGGTGTCGTGTTTATGTGTGTGTGTGCGAGGTCCTCGTGACTGAAAGGTCTATTTCTGGGCCGAGTTTGAGGCTCGCCTGCAACGGTACGACTGCAATGCTCATGATGGAAATCGATTTCACATCTGTTTAAACGATGTTTCGATGAAAGCTAGCTATTATGATGTTGATACTTACGCTTTCCGACACGAACATGCGGTTGGGACATTGCGGATGAACTTCTTCTCGGAGGGTGCATACATTTCTATTGATATTGAACTAGCCTACAGCTACTGTGTCTTCTGATAATTAGATAGTGTTCCGCTTACAAACTTCTGCTTTCCAAAATCCAAATCCTTGATGATTCAGCACGTCCGACTGGCGTAGTTTAATAAAACTAAAAGATATCTTGCGAGGAAATAAGATATCGCCGTTTCCAATGTTTTAAGGCGTCGACGTTTCGGAGGGTGCAAACCTGACCTGCCTGCAATATTCATCCGAAAATCCCACCCGTAATCCTAATTTCACCGTCAATGCGACACACATACACCTCACGCCCCACTTTATTTCCTCGCAATCTGCGCGGTGATTGTACTCTTTACGCCGGGGGTTCGGTAGCACTTTCGCTTAGGTCACGCGCGACTGTTCGTCGCCGTGTTGGCGTTCAATTCGCACAAAAAAACACACCCTTTTCCTCCCTCGCAGCGGCGCTACGGTTCGGTGCGTCGTTTTTGCATCGATGCGCTTTATAAAACGTGTTTTGGTCGTGCCTGTTTATCAAAAAGTCATGATCTGGCCGAGGTCGAAGGGTGGCAGGGTTTAGATGAGTTCGTTCTGTTTGGGGGATTTTTTTTTGTTGAATCATCAAGGACCTTTCAAACACTGCGCTGCGACAGCTGGAAGTTTGGATCCTGCAGGAAGTGGTATTTTTTTTCATTTCAAAACCTCGCCAGTATTTTTATTTTCAGTTGCACCGGTGCGGTGAAACAAAAAAAACATAAGGCACTTTCAACTGCATTGTAAAGTACAGTCGAAAAACGATCTCAACCTAAAGGACAGCCGGAGAGAGAGTGCATTCGGTGCGGTGCTCTACTTAACGAACCAGAACAGCCGCCCTGTGGGCGCATACTGAACTGTGCAGGGACAATAAAAGGACGAACCCACGCACGCGACCCGCGAAAGATGGTTTTTCCCCCTTATGTTATGCTACACCCACTTCCTAATCAGCTCGTTTCATTTTCGGGCATTTTCAGTCGTTTTCACGTCGTGTGCTGTTGTTTTGTAGGGAAAACAAAAGAAGTGAAAATGTCGCTTATATTTTTTGGGGGGTCGCAGAAATGTTTGTTTCTTTCCTGTGAGAGAAACTAACGGACGGTGAAATCACTATGGGGTTTAAAAAAAGACAGACAGACAGACAGATTTATGGTTTGTTCTCTCTAAAATGTTCATTTGTAGTTTGAGTAATAGTGTATGTTAGTATCGCATATTTTCGTGACTTCTCAGTAAAATTATAATTATTTCAGACTTTTTTAATTATGTCTTTAATCTAATATTTTTACAAGGGACTCAAATGTTGTCATCTGTGCCTTATTTTCCCTGATGTTTGTGGTTTAATTTAATTACACCTCATCTGACCATCTGCTATGGTTATGTTGAATGTTTGTTGAATTTTCCTGAATAATGGACCAGTTATGTGTATGGAAGATATTTTTGTTAAATTGTTATATATTTCAATGTTGTTATTCATTTGAACAAAATTAGTTGTAGAAGAACTTGTTTTTACATAAATGGATGCTTAAAGTTGCGGTTCATTGATAGGTTGGATGTCTAATATTAAAATATTTTGTTATATATTGTCTTAAACTATAGGAACTTTTTGTATATTTTGCGAGCTACATTTGTTGTATGTGGCTACATATTTTTGTAGTTGATTTGTTTAGTGAGAAAAGCTAATGATAAACATTGTGATTTTGTTTGTATTTAATCATTATGTCCTCATCGTAGTCCAGTGTGACTGGGCGTTGTTCTATCATGGCACTTGGCTAACGAACTTCGGAATGATTTAATTCGAAACGCAGGATTCGTGACGGGCTTAAGGACGACACACGGCCGTAGTACTGTGGCCTCTGCGAAAACGAGGCAATGAACTTGAACCCCAAACGTACGTTATCGATTTTTCGTCTGAGAAGCGAAATCCAAATGGTTTTCCTCCTCACCAAAATGCATCAGCAGACACATTGTATTATCGTTGGTAAGGTTCACTGATTGTATTTAGCTCATGCTGTATCTTGTTATTATTCGTTCGGAGTAGCGTGTAGACGCACCGGGTGCTTCTAGCATCGTAAACATTCCCCTCATTATTTTCGTTCCCGAGGGCAGCCGGGTGACTCATGGCTGATTTCGTTAGGTTCAACCCCAACCCACGACGAAGATGGACTCTTATTCAGTTCTGACCTTTAGTCCGTGGTTCGGTTCGGGCGCTTGTAAAGGTTGTGTTGATGTTACCTTGCGGTGGTTGAAAATATTATCCTTTCGTTGGTTACATGTGGGCGTCCACTTCGAAATGTCAGACCAAAGCTTCTGAAAAATAATTCAGTATTTATACTTCAAACAAAGCAATCGTATCCAATCGTTCTTTCCAGAACCGGCACACGCCTGTATGTGTATTTCTAATTATTTGGAAAAAAAATGTTTGCGGAAAAGCTGCTCTACGTTTCGTGCGCGTTTGTGCTTTAAAGACAGACGTTGTCGATACGATCCGACGGATAAATAAAGCAATAGAAAATGCAGCACGCTGCAAACGAACGAATGCGCTGCAGTTTTTACCACTCTTCTCTCTCTCTTTCTCTCTCTCTCTCTTTCTCTTACTCCCTTCTCTTACCCCAGGGGAGGGTGCAAATCAATGCCAAAAAAGTGGGGCACAGGCGGCCGTGGACTGCACCTCCACCTACATATTCTTGCAGTTGTTTTCTTTCCGTACGTCCGCACGCTCTTGCTACATTCACCGTTTAATCATTGTGCAACTAGCATGAAATAACAACACTTTCCCCGGGGGCGGTCGTTCCTTTTGGGAACGCGTGCGATTTTTTGTTGTTGATGTTGTTGTTGGTTCGTTCAGTGGTTTAGTTCCTATTTCCTATTTATCCATCAATGCGTTACACACACACACCCCCGGTTCACATCAAAGTGCAGTGCCGATGCAGTGTTTGCAGCTAGTGTTCAACAATTTCCATACGGAATGACGATTTTTTTACTGATATTTCTTTCCAATACAGTGGCGGAAAGATGGCAAGCGTAGGTAAATTTTATCTCACAAAACATTGCAAATCAAACTTCACACCTTGTTTCATGTGTGCATCATAAAACATTCAGTGCTGACTGAAGACATAAGATCACTAGCGAAGGATCATTTGATTTAAGAATTTAATCAAAAGGATTAGGAACATATTCGTTTATACTAGTGACTATTATAAGTTGGAATGAATTGTTGAAAAAATACATAAACATTTTTGCCCTCAAATTGCACACTTAAATATGGCCGAAAAGAAATACAGTATTTTTAGATATTCATTAACCAACAAACAACTATAAATCGAGATGGCTGCTTTTTACAAGGTGTAATCTATAGAATGTAGTCGTATCATACCAAAACTTCATGTAGTAAAAGGCTTTTAAAAATGCATGATCTATAAGATGTGAGAGTGTTCTTAACTATTTCATACAGTACGTATCGTGCATTTCTTTAAATTGTCTAGGGATAATAAAAGTAACAGCTCGAACTTTAAAATCAAACTTTATTTTCAGCTAAATACCCTTAATATGACTTTTCAAAAGCGTAGTCAAGTAAAAAAATTAAATTGACAAGAGTCTAGAAAACAGCAGCACATGAACAAAACATTTGAATAGTTTTTTATGTTTTAAAAAAGCATAATGTTAACTTATTATCAAATACTTACTATCTAATTTATTGTTATTCACATTACTTCATCATCGTTCTGTCCTTACAATTTGAATTGACACAACACTATGGAGTATTTTTTTTTTTGACACGCACTGTAGCTTTTCTGTTTTGCTGCAAGCCGAAACTTACTGATATCATGTCGTTTATTCTATTATTATTCTTTTTTTCTATTATCGATACGAATCGAAATTGTTTGTTCCCGTGAATGCCAACGGCAGACAGACGCACTTGTTTTATGTCAAATCGGTATGAAATAGCAACGAAAAATTACCCCCCTCCCCTTACGAAGGGCAACAGGAAACGGTCGAATAACAACAAATCGGGTGTGGCCGAGATACCACCCGGACCGAGGTTTCCTCCGCGTTAGATTTATCGTCATGGTTAAGTGTGGTGTGCGTGCGTGTGGCGTGCCTTTATTCGGTTCGATCATTTTCGAGCGTGCACCGTCCGTTGGGCGTTGGGCGTTGGGCGTAAAAATCGTAGTTCTCGTGGCAAGAAACGGGCCGGTGAAATCGGTACCCGAGGTTGTCTTGGAGACACCTGCATAAATTATGCTCGTGCAGCCGCCCGACATCAAAGGGCTAACGGGAGGCAGGATAAAAAAGGACCCAAAAAGCGGCTGGAACGGGAATGTGGTAAATCGGTTGCTAGCAAGCGTGAGCTGTTGATGCGGAAAATTGAAGTTTCCATTTCCTGCCCATCCACACGATGCGCTTGATGAGTCCGGTCTAGTTTGGCGTTCGGCCGTGAAGTGATTGCTTCTACTCGATGCATTATGTCATGGATGCGCTCATGAATCGGGATAAAACATGTGGGATATAAAGTGTTACAATTAATTGACAGCTGACACGACAACGATGGGGGCTGGGAGACGTGTTGGATCGCTCAATTCCAAGTGGCAGTTATTGACAAATAAATATGATTACTACGGCTTCGGTCCGGCTTTTGCCGGTCGTCTCGGGGACACGCGTGCAAATTATCATTTATTATCCCAGGAAGCGGATGTGACATCGTTACAAAACCAAACTGCTTTTTGATACTCTTTTTTCGGAAGTGATCTATGCACACTAACACGTTTGGGAGAAAAGGATATGTGGAAAACACCGTGCAATGATTTATTAATAGGGTTCCAACTCCATGGTTCATCCTTGCCAAATAATCCAACCCCCGGGTTCCGGGTTGGCATGCGTCCAATAGTGCCAAACGCAAACAGCCAAAGCAAACAAGGTCGACCCTTTTTCGTGGTTGATACAAGCCAGTAGCCTCCGGGCATACCGGGATGTTCAATCTTCATCTGGCAACATTTGGGCTGAAATTGTTATTTATCGATAAAGAGGACAAAAACTAGATAATCGTATCTATACAGATCGGTTTTTTGTTTCCGTGTTTGATGTTGTCTTATTCCACGGAACCGGTGGCTATCAAGTGGATAGTCCTTGACATTTCCATTTCGGTGTATTTCTCCGATGTAAATCGAGTACAAAAAAAAAACGATTGAATGACATTTAAAGTGACAATCGAGTGTCAATTAGGGTGGCGATATTTGATTAGTAGCATGTTTCGTTGCGGTTTTTGTAGGGTTTTATTCAAGAGCAAGCTGTTCATTTGATTATTTCGTTAATTTTGATGACTTCGGAGTTCGGAAGAGTGCTCAAGAATCAATTATACTTACACAGTGTAAAGCGTCTTTCAGATGCCTTTTCCCCAACCCAACCTTAGTTCTATTTGCAAATGAATGTACGCAACAGTGTGTCTACATGGTGGTGTCAGCTTGGAGATAAATTTGGGTACACAACAGCAACACTCCGGCGCAGTTACACCGACCTGATAAGTTGTAAGCTGTCATTCAAAGTAGAACGAATGATGCTCTCTGGAAGAGCACAATGATGGAATTATCATGGTTCTGGAGCGCCCATCTAAACGAAGAGACACCAGCTACCGCTTGAAATAGTGCTGCAGTGCGAGGTAAAGCTCCACCTACGCTTCGGCCTGCTTCTCCCATGCGGGAATGTATCTTGTCAGTAAAACCTTCGCACGACACTGAGCACACGCAGCAATGCTAGTGTGTCCCCAGGGGGCGAAACTGAGGTTTTGAAAGGACACACTAGGCGCATCCATGGGTTTTGGAACGTTGGTTCCAGCGATAGTGTGCAGCATGATTTATTATCCTCCACGCGGAAGACAACACATTCTACAAAGTTTCCCGCTCGTCTCAGTATTTCTGGCGCGCGCGTTCAGTGATGTAGCAAAAGGGTACATGAACATTAGCTGGGTGATCAATTTTTTGAAGCATTTTTTCTTGGTTAAATTACATTTGGATTACATAAAAAAATATGCTTATATCAAAAAAATATATTTAATTAATTAAAATCGTCTTGCTGCAACTATATTTTCGATAACAAAATAAAAAAAAAAACGTGAGAGGAAACAAGGAGACTATAATATAATTGTTTCAACATGTGTTGGCAATATTCTGTAAATAATTGGCTGCTCATTTCTTAACTTTAATTTGCAATACAATACATTTGGGCCAAGCTTATGAAAAATGATTAATTTAGCTGGCTCTGATGTAGACTTCAAACAATTGACTATTTTATTCATACTTTAGAATGTTTGGAGTTCCTTGGTCTGAATAATGAAACACGTTATACGTAATGCAAGAGAATCGATTTGTTTATATAATATATCTAAAACATTTTAATACTACACATTTGATAAAATATCTATAAAACTATAAAATGATAGCTAACTAAGATTTGATACATCATTGCACTACATTTTCATCCGTTCTGTTGTCACCGTACCGTTTGAAAGTTCTTGACTGGCCTCGAAAAGGATGTCGTGCGTAAAATGTACGAAAAACTAAAACTCCTAGCTGACAGTTTTGGTGTGCGAAGGAAGTCTGTTTGTTTGTTCTTCCAGCAGCCATTGTGTGGCAGCCTCCAGGGAATACTTCAAACCAACCGTTTCCATGGTGGTAGCAGTGGCGCCCGGAAATAGTTTAAACAAATGCCGCGTAATTTATCGCTCAAACCCGCGAACCGTTGTCTCGCGCATTTTCCGTTGTCGTACCGAAAACTTGTACATTGTTTCCTTATCGGCTTTCGGTTCGAAACTTCGCCAGCGAGTTGATGAAATGGATTAATTAATTCGCTTCACCGTGCGCGAATGAAATATGAAAAGTCTCGCGATGCATAGGAGCCGGTAGAAGTTTTGTTGCCCGATGTGAGCTGTTAATTACTCACTCCTAGTGCACGCGCACGATAAGGAACACGCAACCAATGAGCAGCATTCGGATGAATGCAAATTTTCCCTTCCACCTGCATCACACGTCACCCTACTATTAGATGTTTATCGCTGCGATAGTTAAAAAGTGATCAAAGCCGGCACGAACGGTGAGGCGGTCTATTACTCCGTTCTGTTGGAGTGGTTGCATTGAAGGACTCTCGGGTGTCGCATTGGAGCACCGCCGCCTCGATAAGGAGATAATTGTGTGTCTGGCGCATAGAGAAACGGGTAATTGCACCGGGTGAGGGGATGAAGTCACCGAGCCGGTTGTGTTGTGTGTCTGCGGACGGAGTCTGTGCCAATAATTGTCACTCGATTCACAACCACAACATCAGCCGCAGCAGCCGCACACTAGCCACTAGTGTTGGCTTGATGGCATTTCACTTTCCCTTTTTTAATAGATTTTTCTCGCCAACCTGAAACTGCCCCAGGAGGGTGTCTCTCGTACTTCCTCGGAGTCAGTTCGGACGATTAGACGATAGCGTGAACCATTTAGCTATCTCAGGCAACCCAATCTGACTGACACAGATTGCGTTTTTGCTGGGCGAGCTGAACCTTCTTATCTCACGTGCGGGACTTACTGGCCCACGAAGGTTGTTGAAGGGCATTTGAAAAGTTTGTTTTCAACGCCAGCAATGATTGTTGGCGGTGCTCGAGTAAATTACTTTTGCAATGTTTCTTTCCTTCCAACGTGCAAAATGTAAATCGTTCCGTTTCCGAGAGATTTATGATGAATATTGATTGTTTCTACCCATCCCGGAACCATTTCCCGCGAGAGGCGTAAGGCAGATTAGCACGAACCAATTAATGTCACGGTTATGCTGATATCTTCGCTCCAGGTTTGTGTTGCGGGATGGGTTTCTCATTGGTGAGTTAAAAAATTCAATTAGTCGTTAATTTTCTGCGCGAATTGTTGCCACAAGCTTTAGATGAAATTATTTCCGATGAATTATTTAAAAAAACCCTTCCTTACTGCGGCGGCGCGAATTTAGTCATGTGGATCCGGCAGGGGCCGGACTTGGCACTCTATTTTCCGAACCATCGTCTACGCTACGGCTAATCCTCCTGCTATCGGCTCCGAAACGGGTAACGATCCGAGACCTGCGGTGCGATTTTTCCCTCGCTGGCCACGCTATTTTGCGCAAATTGGTGCTCCACACATCGTCTTTGCGGCTGGTCTGGACCGTCCGGTTGGATCCCACCTTGTGGGCAGCATAATTTATGCTCCCGTCTACGTCCGCCGTAAGTACGCCGTTAAAATTATCGGTATCGTTCCGACGGCTGGTTTTCGGTTTTGGTGGCGGTCTCGATCGTTGCTGCATGCTAGCAAGTACGTTGGGCCGCTGAGTTGGTGGTAATGCTATGCAGTAATGTCTGCGATGCCGGGCCCTAGCCCTCGGCCCTTTTAATTTCATTCTCAACACATGCATTCGGGGTTGCGCTGAAAAATTGGCTTCGCAAGCGGCTTGTGATCGGGTCGGAAACCCCGATTCCCGGTTTGGAGCTTGCAACGAGCGAGTTTCGCTTAATGTGGAAAAGATAAGCGATTTATTTTTCGATTAGATACAGCGATAACGAATGACAGCGAGAACGATGCGATACCGTAGGTGTTACAAATGTTGGTACGCGATGCAACGTTTGCAAACTCATTTTTATCACCTGATATGGTTGGAAACGGGCGCAAACAGTTGGTTCTGAAGAATTTGGTGTGCAATTATTGTTTGAATGATATCTTTTACTAAGATTTAGTCCCTTGAACCAGATTCAGTTTATCGCTTCGTGTGGATATTTTATTTATTTTACATTTTTTTACAATTTACACGTGGTTGGGTGCTTTGAATCGGATTTATATTTTTTCCATTTCGTCCAGTCGCTAGAATTAAATATATTTTCTTCGGGTGCTTCTTTCACAGTAGAAGCAGAAGCCACTCTGTAACACTTCTCGTTTTACGGCGCTCTTAACAACGTTTTTCGATTCAGGCGCCCCGCACACATTATCAGCCCGACCGGTTCATGTCCGTGGTTGACCTTTTCGCTTATAAATCACTCAAAATCACCTCCCCGAATGCGTGCCGAATTGACTTCTTCTCGATGTCGGTGTCTCCCGGCGAGCAAAGATTCGATCCAAGCACTGGAGCGAGGAATAATATTTTCAACTCCAACCAATCATGACACAATCCTGTTGGAGGACGCAAAGGTAGGAAAGAGGCACGAACCCACTCTCACAAGGTATCGATGTCGCTGTACCAGACATATGTTGGTCTCGTCCGGCTGGTGTGGAACACGTTTGCTTCTGCGAAGCAGGAGTAGGCGGGCGCGAAACTTATCGTGCAAAGCATAAACCGCACCGTGCGCGGAATGTCTAATCATGCGGCATTCGGGGACGGACACGGGGACGGTGGAGCGTTAATGCGCGAGGGAAGAGTTGTGCCGAGAAATAAGCACAATTGCGAACACAACCGCCAGAATTGAACGGTTCCCGATGAGATCGATTGCTGGTTCGTGTTGCGGGTTTGTCGTTGGTTTGTTCGTCACCTCAAGGGCTTCGTACCTTAACGACGGCGGCGTTGGTGGTGTCAGTGGATTGTCTTATCGCCTTTACCCCATCGACGCACGGCACGCTATGATTCCGATGCATTAACGTTTCTTTTCCGCCTTCGTTTCGTTTCGTTTCAGGTGAGCGCGCACCCTTTCCCACAGCAATAACTCTGATGGGTTTTTCTTGAGACATCTCGATCGAAAATCTCGCTGAAATGCTTGAGAACGTTCGGTATGTAATTGAAAACCCCTGATTAAGCGTTTGGATTAACCATGCCGGCTTGCAAGTTACCGATAAGAAACCGGATCGGTCAAGGTCAATGTAACGAAGGGGCTTCTGGAGACTTATCGTTGGTCTAGACTAGGCGCCTACTAGTAATCTATTCTCAATAGAAACAAAACGAGTCCCGAGGAGAGCATATTCTGCAACCAGATGTAGAATAAATCCATGCAAATAGCTTATACCTTCACTCGTAATACACATCAACTGTGACCGTTTCAAGCCGAACTTCGATTTCACCTTCCAAACCAACACGCGTTGCGTCTGCGATGCGGAATACACGATGAGCGCAGAATTTGTTATCTCTGGCTTCGCGGGTCTTCTGCCTCTGATGCCGCTACTTCAGAATTGATCTCTGATCTCTGGTGGTTCACTCACGCTTCGTTCACTGTTCTCCGGCTCCGGATTCAATCAATAAACGGCACCCGGGTGCCAAATGTGCGGCAGCAGTAGGCTACGCTACAGCTGCGACCCGACGACGACCACCCGTGATTGTGTATTCCGCTGGTGGCTCTCAATATAAATAAAGCGTGTATTTAAATTAAGCGAGTCTGATTCTTCGCAGTGTTCGAACGAGAGAGGAACCCCGGTACGATCCGTTCTTTCGTTCCCTCTTCCGAGATTCAAATCAATAACGCGCCACCAGAGGGGAGAAAAAGAGACAGTAATGTGTTCGAATCCGGTTCAAAGGACCAAATCGCCAATCAATCGTTTAGTCGTTATCGAAATTGATAAAAAATTGTCGAACATTTGTCTTGCGCCGGATGAATTGGTTGAAACTAGCGTTGGTTTCATTTTGTTCCGACGCTGGCAACGTTCTTGGAAGATCAAGAAAGCCCAACTGGGCGGTTTTTAATGTACCAAATTGATCTAGATAATTTGCGGTGATCTGACTGGCGCAAAAAAACTAATCGTGCCTCTTTCTCGCATCCTTCGGATTCGGTTCTAGCGTGCCGGTTTCTAACACCGGCATCGGCTAGCCATTGCGGTTCACCAAAATCACCATCCCGGAACGGCCCCCTCGCCTTTCCCATCACCGCCGGTCTTCTTGGAAGTGGGGCAAAATTAAATTTCCGCAGGATTTTCTTCACCTTCCCGAGGTGGTGCTTATTCTGATATATTCCACGCTCGGGGTTAAAACCCGGTGGGTTGTTTCCGCAGGCGAGAGCAAAAAAGAAGCAGTGTTCTCTCGCCGCTGCGGAAGGCAAAATATTTAGAAACAATTTTCGGCGGCGGTCAACGGACGGGAATCTGAAAAAGCGCGCTCGCCCGCGGACGGCTAGAGAAACGACCGGCAGGAAAGCAGAAAAGTGAAAACTAAACCAAAGCAATAAACGTTGATGAAATCACCTTCGCCATGCGGAAGGATGGTGGTTGTTGCTTGTTTTCGGTGATGTTTTGCATCGGGGACCGGGAGGACCCTCTCGGATGTAAGATGAGGAGAAAAAAAGTGTTCTAAATATACACGCGGACAGCCCTCACTCGGCCGGACCGCTAAACAATTTATGGAGGCTATAAGACATTTCGTAATGAAAACAATATTAAACGCAGCTCGAGAGCTGGGATCAACTTACCTATAAGCAGCGCGTATGGAAGTACGAATAAAATAGAAGCTAAAGCAAATAATGGAAGTGAAGCATCTGAGATAGTGATGGAAGTGAAATTAGTTTGTACCATGCTGTCATTCTCCGGACTCGGATGGAATCAATATTCGAAAAATGCCAGAATTGAATTGGAGAGCGAATGAATTCCAATAAAAGAGCCGGCTCAGTCTTTTGTGTTGCATTCAATCCAACTCTGGACGAAGTCTCCATGGTTACGAAAAATAAGAAAAAGCTGAAAATTCCATTAGATTACAAAATGGACAACAAAATCGTCAAGGATTGTCCATTTTCAAATAAAACAGTCTAGTAAAGCTGGAAATGGACTGCAAATAAGTCGTCCTTAGAAGGTCGTCCGAACACTATTGATCGCGAATAAGATGTTCGTTAACATTTACTAATTTCACGGGTAGCTTCTACCGTATACCGGAACATGAAACAAAAAGACTCACCCAAATGTGATGTAACATACCAGCACCATGAGTAGGTTAGAATATCGATTAATGCTTGTTTTATTTTTTGCTAAACTTTCGATGATTGCGTGTCAGCGGGCAATTGAGCATGCTTGAGGGATCGTCTGGTTTGCTAGTTTTGACAGTGTTGTCAGTTTTTGTTCTTTTGTTAGCAGGTCTTGCTCGACTCTCTTCTAGTTAAATTAACTAAACAACCTCATACTTTGCGGTTGTACGAACCTTTTAAATCAATCCATCGTGAGATAAATATCTTTATTAGCAAATATTCGAGCACACTGCAGCATCGCAATTCCAAATCTCTTCAGCTAATTTTCGCTCGGAAGCGACTGCTTTCCAGCTCAACGGAGATAGCAAAGTTGTCACGAACATCGGTAAAAAGGAGCAGTTGGGAACGTGCCTGGAATACTCGGAATGGTTTCTGCACGTTCCAAGCGCTGGAGGAAGAGCGAACATCGTGTGCTTTGCAGAATTACACGACCTGCTCCTGTACCGAAAAGGTCTCAGCACTGTTCGGATGCGACGGGGAGGCAAACAGCGAAAGGGATGTACTTTTAGCATGATGTCTGTGTGAAGTGTGTGCCGGCTTTTGTCGGAGGAAGAGAGCTAAAATGGATGAAGCACCGTGGTGAGCAAATGGCGAAGAATTAATTTGTATGTTCCTCCGAACTCGGCTGCAGTTCGGTCGCGGGTCTCTCGCGGGTGTTTTCCAATCGGCATTGGATCCATCTTCTAGGCGAGCATCGTAGAGGCGCGATAGGTTCAATTTAGGAAAGCTTCCCCTCTCGCCGCACCGTTCCCTTCGTAATCGACAGTCAATTAAAGTGTCGTTCGGTGTTCGGCCCGGCACACTCACGCGCTATTATGCTAATGCCCGGCGTAATTCGGACGCTGGGATGTGGTGGAGTGTTCTGGAAGTTCCGGAGCGTAAACATAACCTTTAGCGAGCAAACCGCCAGGAGGCAAATAATCGCGAGCAGCTTCGCCGGTGGTCGGATTCTTTCCTATTGCAGTCCGGAGGCACCAAAGAACGTAACTAGGGGTGGGAAGACGCAACGATTTATTTGAAGGAAGAGTGTCTCCCGGGAGTCATCAGCGTCAAACGTTGTGAAACGTGCGGCACGTCACGTGGTGGAAGAATCGGGTCCGGTTCGGGGATCACTTGGAAAGTGAATTTATTTATGGAACGATGGGTGAGGAAGAAGAAACAACACACAAACGCTTGGCCATCGGAAGGGAAGGTGAAGATGTTGGAAGGGGGAAACGGTATGCGCGGCATGGGAGATGATCAGCTGATAGGAAGCTTCGTTTGGCCTCAATTCTTCGTGCCCCATTCTGATGGAAATGGATCGAATGCTCAGGAGATATGCAGTGCGTATGATTAATCAATCGTGATACGGAGAAGGGCCTCAATTTGACTGTCTGTCATATCCTCCGATTGGAGTGACTCAATGTGAAGCTTCTTATCTCGTAGTTTTATGAGAAACGTATTTGCATGTGGGGTCACTCCGGACGTTCCAGCTTTGCACTCTTATCACGCAAACACGCATACATCTCCCAGAATTTTGGGAATATTTTTTGTAACAAATCGACTACTGCCTTACACCACGCCCCAACCGCACGACTAATAGCTTTATAATGGACTCCGCAAGAGACTCCGGCTCGACAAAATTGAATAATCGTGTTTGCATTTTTGGCACGAAACGAAAATGCAATTCCGACACGGGGTAGGTGTTTGCGCGTCGGTGCATGTGTCGCATTTCGACCTGTAAGGATGGTATGGCTGTTAAAATAATTTGAATTTGATACGAGACAAATATCTGCCCCGCCGGACACCCTGATCGTCCCGGGAGGTCAAGTGAGTTAATCGCGGTGTAACAAATGGGCCCGAGGTGCGGTAAATAACCCACCGGCACGGTATTAATCTTCCGCGTTGTGGGGACGCTGTTCTGAGGCGGATGAGAATAAAACTAAAACGTGCCACCCCGTAGAAAGCAGTGGCAGCCGCTGCTTGTATTTCTCGTGTGGTTTCGATTTTTCTTATCCCATATTGTGAGGATCATTTTGTGTCTCGACATGCAAACCATTTTACTTCGGTCCAGACATTACGGGGGAGCCGGTTGCCGGCAATCGCGATGTGTTTCGGAGCAAAAAGAAATGTAAAAAAAACGATCGTCTTACACCCACGCCAATCCAACGTCTGGTTCGCGCTTCTCCTGGTTCGCTTCTGGGATGATCTTCTAACGACGCACAAACAACAACCCCGATTGCAGGCGGAGATCATCAACCCCCCACCCTGGCGTCTGGGGACAGCGACCGATCGCGAGAATGCATCCGACTGCCTTTCGGCTTTGTGGTTGCTGGTGACCGCATTTTGTAGCGAAGGGAAACGACCATGCTGCTGCCCCGAAAATGAGGGTGTTTCTTCTGTCCTAAATTTCTTGGATCGCACAATCGGTTTCAGGGGGAGGATCGTTGAACGTTCTGCTCACAACAAAGGCCTCCGTGGCCTCTTTGACACGCCGGTGTCATCCCGGTGCTGCAGACAAACCACTGTCATCATGCAACGTTCCCGTTTTTATCGCCCTGTCGGAAAGTGAGATTTAACCTTTCCCGAACGGCCATCGAAGGTGAAATGGTGCGTGCGGTTTTTTATGATGACTGCGTGTAAAGTTGCACCGTACAATGTTATGGTGTAGTTCTATCCTCGCGTCGTGTACCGTGCCGTGTGCGTTCTGAGTTCGTCGACGTTACGACGGGTCTGGCAACTACGCCCCGACGCATCGTGGAGATACCAGAAGATCATAAAAATATGACTAATAAAATTATTCCCTCGCTCGCAACGGCTTTAGCAAACAATGTTGCCACTGTTCGTGTGGTGTGGTTAGTGCCACACCAAGAAGTAGCGTGTTAATTTTGCGCGACGTGGTAATGTTGAACCAGAATGGTTCGCTTTTATTGTATCGCTTCCCCGCTACCTTTACCATCAGTCGATGGGCGCTATAAAAATGCAGAAATGATGACAATTCTGTAGAATGTTGTGTGTTGTTTGATTGAGCGGTTGGATGATTCTAACTCAGTTTAATGCGTTTGAATGTCACCACTGTGGTGTAGTGGGTTGCGAGGGCTGGGATGGCTTCGGAAGTGAATTGAGTTGAAAAAAACAAACGACAAATGTAGACCGTGTTCGGATTCTTTGTTCAACGTTTTCCCAACCCATTGTGTTTATCCGCAAAGCATCGATGCAATATTTCATTCTGAAACGATATTAACATGCGTTATGGATGCAGGAAACGTTCCATTTCCTGTTCTGCATGGTGAAACGCTAGGGAATGAAATATTGTGCACTAATAAACTTACTGCACACCCGGAACACAATAGATCATCGGTCGAGTCGCTTTAAAATTAGGCGTTTCATGTCTTTATTGGTGTGTTTTAAGATAATAGTTTCTTTCCGGCTTGATTTAACTCAAAGCTAGAGTTTCGAAACATTTTTCACAAGAAGTTTTTATATTTTACAACTTAAATCTAATCGATTGTAACATAATAATCAACTTTATGAAATGGGTTTTGGATTATATTTTCCGTACTCTTTGCCACCGTGCTGAAAGCTTCTCAAGTGTGTAGCTTTTGTGCAGTAGCGCCATCTGCTCACTTCGCTGGAATCGTTCGAGCAGTGTTACTGCTCGAAAACGAGCTGTGAAGTTGAGGAGTGAAACGCTTCAGCTTATAACGCGCTTTACGAAGCAAACAGCGCCCTCTGGTTATTTTGTCATGTCAATGAGAAGGTTTACGTCCGAGGTAAATAAAAACGCTTAAGCGCAGTCGAGTAGAATTTGATCGATTCCAAAGTCACCATCGAACTTGTCTCGTAAAACACAAAGAATCATTTTCAGGGACATATTAAACTCTCTGATAAAGTAGAACGCTCTAGTAAATGTTGTTTCCCATGCGGTGGTACTTTCAAGAGAGCTTTATGTCGGATGGGATGGTAGTAGCAATCTCAAATATGATGTTGTTCACTGCTGCATACGGTATAATCTCTGCATTTTCCTCGATTCGAGACGGTCGCATTCGCAACAATGTCCAAAAAAGGATAAAACGATCTTAAGCTGCGGTGCGTGTGGGCGCGTACATGTGACGTAGCAGATTATGTTGATAGCGTAAAACCGACATTGAGCCCAACAGACTCGCATGTCCAGCAAGGGAAGGCATGCCGTTTGCTTCTCCATTGCAAAACCACCAAGTCAGTGATATCGGAACGTAAACATCCGAATGTAGGCCATGCGGTGCGGATCAGTACAGGGCCAGCATCGCGAATCTTGCCCTCACGCCAGCTCCTGGAGCCTTTCGACCTTGCCTGACCATATGGAAACAAGCGCCGCTGGTGGTGTAGTTAAAGCGAACACAATCAGCGTTGGTTTTTTTTTCGTTGCGTTACGTAAAAGGAAACCTGTCGACCACCATCTAAAAAAAAAAAATACACACACACGCACGATTGCGTACATACACATGACGAATTGGCCCGATCCACAAATCATCATCATCATCGTCATCACGATCGAAAGAAGATCACCATTAATTCGCCTGGGTATTGGATTGCAACACCGGGGTCATGAAACATTCGTCACTCGAATGTGGCTTTATTTAGGAGCCTTCAACCGTTTCGGATGTTCACCTCTCGTTAACCCGTGTCAGCCCGGCGAGCGACAAGTGTCTTCGGTTGCCGGCCTGGATCATGATGTGTGTATGTGCCCTTTAACGATTTTGCTCGTACCTTTCGCGTGTAGCTCAATCAAGCCCGGGCGAACCGGGCCGTTTCAATGCTGGAGTGATTCAATTCACTTAAAATCGACCGCGAGATCGACCATCGGCCGAAATTAATCAACTCTCGGTGGCCATCGTAGCCGGGCAGTGTGTGAAAATAATGTGTCGTCGGTTTTGGCCACCATCGTGACGTTCGTTGCATCACACATTGGCACAGCTGGCTGCATGGTTGCACTTGTTCTTGAGCGGAATTGATTAATTTTTTTTGGTTACACTATGGTGTCGCGGTTGTAGTAATTTTTCGATTTAATTGCTGCTCGCGTGCGTATGCTGTAACGGTTGGTAATGTTTTAAGAGTTAATTTAGATATTATCTGACAACATAGGTTTGTTAAAGAACATTATATTAGGTTTGCTTCTGTACTGATACGCAAAAGTAATATTTTATTGAAAATTATTTGTCTCTTTTAGGTAGTACATTATAGCAAATATTATAGCAAATTATTTATAGCAATTAGCTTCTTCTACACAATGTTATCTTCACCCTGTTGCACTAGTTCGCTTCCCATGGACCGTGATTGAAAGCAAATAAAATGAAGGTACAGCTCCACCGAAGACAAGTAGTTGCCCGAACGGGTTTTCGAGGTTATGAATATCAACGTCCCACGTGCGAAATGACTTCCCTCCGCCACCTTTCATGCACTGCACGACGTAATGAAGAAACGTAAGGGGAAAAAAACATACACACACACAATCAATCGAACACCATCCGTCTCGCTCCCTCCCATGAAGGTGTGCGTGGTAATTGCCCAACACACCAACGCGGTTGACGATTTATTCCGCGCGCTCGCGCGCTCGTCGACTAATTAACCGCCGGAACATGGGCTAACAGGTCGTTTCTCCCACCTGCACGACTGCCCTTTCCCTGCATGTCCATATAAACACAGGTTGGCCGCAGGGTTAACCCTTACGAGAGGTCATTCCGATAGCAAAAGGCGTGCGTGTTTGCGTTTGAAATGGAAGTGGTGGGCAAAGGATGCGAGTCCACCACCGATCGATCGATTCCACGGCAATCTTTCCCGAATGGTAGCCGTCCGCGCGCTAGATGGAAATGCTGCAGTCGCTCGTAAAATCAACACAGTATCCGATCTCGCAGCTTTTAGGTTGGATAACACGATTAACTGCGGTTGCGCACGACCGTAGGAGACGCAAAGTCGATTAAAACCCGACCGTTCGACGGTGTTCGGTCGGCGAGAACCTCGAGTAGCCCGGGGAGCCCTAGAGTGGTTTGCATTATTGCACTATCAGCTGTGAGAATTTTGTCACCCCTCTGCCGCACGCAGGCAGGCCTGAAAGTGCACCTTTAGCACCTTTAGCCATCTATAGACGATAGTGAGACGATAAAAAGCAGGTCAATGGGCGAAATTACACCACCCGGACGGTTGGGGATTGGGCAGTGCGTTTTGTCTGCCCATTACGGCAACGGTTCGCGCCGCCACAAATTGTTGCGCGAATAAATGACTTATGCGGGTTCGCTGTCAGCAAGACTCAGCGTCAATTACAAAACCTCCTTCGCCTAATTTGGTTATGGCTTAGTGTGATTGTTTAAAGACCTTATCAAGCCGTTGATTGGTTGCATCGCCATTTTATTGTTTCATTTATTTTTTTGTTTTTTTTTTCGAGAGCAAACATGGGTGAAAGTGTTCTCTAATGAAGGCACGGCAGCAAAGTGCGGTGAACTTTCATTCATTCCCAGCAGGCGAACCAGGAACCTCAGGCAATTAACGTTTCGGTTGCCAAATTCTGTCCATTATGGCTTCATTATTCACTCCTGAAAAAGCGCGCTCCGGCGGGGATTTTCACTCTTTTTCTCCCACTGTTGTTTTTGCTTCTAGTGACACAAATCATCTCGACAAATCTCCTTCGTGCGGCTTTGGTCTCGATCAGCTACGGCTCTCGAAACGGTGCGCGTTTCGAGCGCACCGAGATTCAATCTCAACCGCGTGGTTTCATTTTTCTGTGTGTTTTTTTTTGTTTGGTACCTAGTATTGCGTATTACGGGCACCCGATGGCCTCCGATTTATAACGTTCCCGGATCGTTGCGTAAATTATGACATATTCCAAATTGGATTATGCTCGGCGGAACGCGCACACAGGTGCCGGATCGCATGAGAAAGGTAAATTCATCTTAGGCAATTGTGTGGCACTGAAAAAAACAGTGCCTTAACTTGCACGAACCGAGTTGAATTCATTGACCGCAAAGCTTTCATTTGCAAACGGCTGCGAGTTGCTAAAAATAAGGCTGCATCTTTTGCCTTTAAATCGCTCTAGAAAGGTTTACGAGGGTTTGAAGAGGTTATTGCAACGGTTATGTTGATACATTTATGTGGAAGCTGAATAATACAGCAGCGTTAAAACATCAAGTTTATCGAAAACAAAGCCATAATAAATTAAGTTAAAGAAGAGTTTGGTTAGCCGGTTGTCCATATAACAAGGTTAAGAATGTTTTTGAAGTTTATTTGTTGTGGTGTTGTGTTTTGACATTTTAAAGCTGTCAAATTCTCTGCTCTTTTTTAGCGACATGCGCGAATTATTGTGTATGATCGTTGGGGTAAAAACTCATATCGTTGGAAAGGAATACAATTTAGAGTGTTTTTTCTATGTGAATTTTGTGATTTTGGGTTAAAATTCGCTTAATGACGCAAGCCACCGAGCAAAAGGCTCAGCTAACGATTTCTTGCTGATTTGTTTGCTCAGTCGCAAGAAAGATAGGTTGTGGGTATGTTTAGATTTTCTTTCCACCACGTCATTAGATTGATCTTTTGTTCCGGGTCACAAATCACGTCCACCGAGCACAGAACCAGCTAATGACAGCTTTGAACGGCAATTGATCATCCATGCGCATAATGCAGCTAACGATACACAGCCAATGCACTTTTGCCGTGCGATTGGTGCGATTGTCGGCGGCGCGTGTCGTCGGGTATGGAAAGAAAGCGCCACCCGACGTAGTCCAGAAATTTCATTTCCGGCACGGTACGAGATCCACTGTCATGTTTCAGCGATCATATTTCCTTTCGCGGGCTTTCCTTTTTGTCATTTCAATAACAATAACCGATCCCGGGCAAACAGGGGTAAAGAGGTAGCTGAGGAATCTTGCCATACTGAATCTGCTATATGCATGGGACACTGCGGAGCAATAGTTGCTTACTTGAGATGAAGCGATCAATATAGGGGTTGTAATATTCAAAGGAGAAAGTATTGCGCCGGCCCTCCCTCCGGTGTTCGCATATCCATAACGATCTTTTCGGTAATAATAGTCAAAACGACGAAGAAAACATTATACACACACACACATACACTCAGAGGGCTACAAATCACTGCGAGCACGGCTCGATCCGGTAACGGCAATGGTTAAAGCGGGAGAAAATAAAGTAAAAATTGTCTCCAAACTACTAATCAGCAAACAATCGAACCAAATCGGAAAACGCTTTTTGAGCCGCGGTGGGACATTCGATCGTTCGCCGTTTCGATGTTTACCTCTGACGTGCAGCGAAAAACGTGACATTTGAAAATCGAAATCAGCTCTCGTGCTTTGGAAGGTCTGATTGTGTGCGTCGCTGATGGAACTGGAACGTGAAGAAAGCTCTCCCGTTGGTTTTCATTCAAATGTGCACGCATGTCACTTTCTTTCGGTGGCACACGCTCAAACATTTAGGGGCCGTATCATAATCATCGTTGCCAGCGACGATGATGAAGATAAAATTATCCTCTTCTTTCGGAAACGCTTTCGGTCGGCTGATCATGCTAATCGCACTGAAATGTAGCGGAATTTCGTTAACGAGCCCGAACGAGTTTCCGGGCGTGAGTTGTTTATTTCGGTTCGCCCTTTATTTCGGAGCGGCGACACAAATTCGTGGGACACTCATCGCAGAAATTATTATGTAGTAGCAAAGGAGGAAGGATAATTTAGGATAGCAGAGGAATTCATTTGATTTTCTTTTTTAAAAATGGTAGTGGTGCTGCACGATAATGTTTCTCTTGTTGCTCTTAACCTTCTCTTTGAAGTAGGTTTAAGTAAGTTCTGACCTCGGGAAGTTTGTCAGGATATTTTAATAGGAGATTCTCTATTTTGGTGGTAAAATTCGTAAAAATATTTCAAAACAAGTCGATATTCTTAAGTTGAGTTAATTTGCAAATGAAATTAAAAACGAGGTATGAATTTAAGCAACAATCAAATCATATTACTTGCTTTGCGGAAACTTATTAATTAGTTTTTAACCAACAATTGAATTTTTTATCTATTTAAATTGTTTCACTCTCGTGCTTCTGTTAAAAGTTTTCCAAAAAATAAAAGTAAAAAAATAACATTAAAATATCAGTGATTAAAAAAACTTTAACGAATCAACATTAATTTTCCAATCTCTTTTTTTATTAGAAGTAGTGAGAAATATTAATTTATAATTTCAATAAGAAAAAAAAATAGAAAAAAGAAAAACTTAAACATGAAAAATTTAGAACAAAATAGATTAGCTAAAATTCTATAAATTCTATAAACACATAGTATACTTGTAGGCGCTAATGTCTTCTTCAAATATCTGTTTTTATGACATCTGTTTTTAAAACACATTGTTTGCATCCCTAACCGAAAAGACTATTACGTTTGCAGCTATAATGTGCCCAATTTAGTTAAAAATTGCAATATCAAGAAATTGTATTATCAGATATTTTACTGGTAAAACAGAATAAATTTTCTAAATATATCGTACATGCCTTTCTGTGTTGGTATGATCTATGCGCAAGTTTTTCAGCCTCTTGCTGCTGAACTGTTACCTCACTGAGTGCCACCCGATAGGATATCGTTGCAAAAGGTGCGGTTCAAGTGGTGAACCGTGTGTAATCGATCCTGTGCACTGATGAAGATTTCGGTGTGCATCGCAACGCGCTTCCTATTACTACTGTGCAGCGCAAACCGCGATGTGGCATGTCAATTAGCCAAGAGCAACCAGACGCGCGCACGGGTTTTCGTACGATTTTCTGCGATTGCGATGAAAACGTAAAGAAGCCCTCTAAGCGGCGGGCCGGGTGCAGCAACCCTCACGACCGCGTAAGTGATCTAATCGTGAGTAATTGCATTCTGGGTTTGGGTCGAGCGGGCGTCGTCGCACGTGGTCACAATGTGGCTCGTGTTTTTTTTTGTTTTTTTTTCGTTGCTCCCCATTGCCCCAAGATGCGATCGATAACGATTGCAACGGTTGCCCTCGGACACCTTCGTGGTGGGCTCGCTGGAACACAAGCCCTTTAAACGATGCAGGCAAGCGTACGTTCGTGCCGATGCCTTGCAGGGGTGATCCGATCCTGGTTGGGTGGAGTGTTACGAGCTTACGGTTGCCAATAATCTGAAGCCATGCTTTCCTGCCGAACTGTGGCTTCCTCTCGAGGCATCAAGGTTTCCAAATCCGTGAAGAGTGGTAGCGGCGGAGACGCAAGGCGAACTAAAAAGATCCGAAACAGTTTCTCGCCTACCAGTGAGCGAACCGTATGGTAGCAGATTTATTGCGCGATCGTGCTGGTGGCTCATAATGCCTCATAAGAAATATCGCATTTCACCCGGGGTTCGCATTGGTTGGCCGTGCCGCCGAGGGCATGACAAATTTATTAACGTCGGCAGCGGCGGCACCCGTATTGTTGAGTTGGGCAAACTTTCCAACCAACAAATCAATATCTGCATTTAGGTTTAACTGTTGCAGATGAAATACAATTTTTGTACCGTAAGGTGATAGGCAATGCTTATGGTTTGTTGAGGGTGACTTGAAAGTGGGGTTTCGTATGGTGTTAAGTTCCTCAAAACGTTCACTTTGACAGTTTGATTATAACTGTTTGCGTTTTTTGCGTGAAAAATCATTGGCAGTTTAATTTACTATTGGTAACTCGCCGGTCGGTAGTTATTTTACCGATGATTATACACTTTCTTCTACAATTAGCCTCGATTTAACGATGTTAGAAGCTGTATTCTTAATTTTCTACCATTTAAAAGCGAAAGTTGCATTTTAATTCTATCCTGTCACTGCGTATGACCGACAGCTTCGACTCGCAGTCCCAACTACTTGCAATGAATGTGCATTGTTGGTGCAAATCACCGCTTGTTGCACTTTGCTTTCCCAAACACCCGAGCGCCAAACGCCTAGCACTGCAAGAAAGAGTTCGATGAAAGCGAAAGAGACGAATGTGCGCTTTTTGTTGTTTTTTTTTGTGTAAAATAAATCGTCCAACACCGATCGAGCACGCGGATCGGGCACGTGGTTTCCTTCTTAGCGCTTCGCTCGCTCTATATACTCGCTCGCGTTAGACATCAAGATGGTGCTGCAGAAAGCACCGAAAGATTAAAAGTGAAAATTAATTAACTAGAGGGGACGCAAGGGGTCCAAACACCCTGGAACACACACACACACAAAAGGGCTGCCACTTTTAGCACAAGGGCAAAAGCTGGTACGAATTGCGATCTCCGCAAGCCGTTTACTTTTCACTCTTGCTGCTACCGATGGCGTTTGCTGCCGAGGTGAAATGTGTTTCCCGTAAGAGCGACAGCCCGAAATAAGCCCCATCTCCCTCCATTCACAACACAATAGAATTGCTCCACACCATCTCCGTCTTTGCCGGTATTAACAGCAAAGTTTTGTTTCAAAATTTGCACCACACGCCCGGGGGTTCGGCCGGAGGATTTTGTCTCAACAAACCGTGAAAATGCGCCACCGTTCCGAGAAAACGATGGCGCAGTGTCTGTGCACGGACGCAAATAGAATTATTGCGCGCGATTCGTTGTTGTTTTTGGGTTACCTCTCTCACTCGTTTTCCTCCCTTTGATTTGAAAATTTTCGTCCATTCGGTTTTACTTTCGTCATAGTGAATTTCGGTGCCTGCTCGCTGGCAAGGCAAGGTTTGCGCTGTAGAAAGTAAGATCACGGATCGGCCCTGCGCGCATAGCAGTCAGTCGGGCAGTAAATTAGATTTTTGCCCTTCCCCGACCGTTTGCGATGGCGTTCGCGTTAAATTTTTTCGTTTCCATTTTCTCACTGCGCTCAATGCGCTACACTTGATGCGATTTTTCTTTGCCCACCGAGCGAGTTGAAGCAGTTTAAAGCGGAATGCGACGAATGGAATTTGGCCACGATCGGAGTTGTTGTTGGTATCCATGATGTTTGGCCTGGACTGCACTAATTTCGTTAAACGGCGTCGACACTTGCGCTCACTCTCTCTCTGAAAATTAGTAACCCTGCTACTAAGCGGAGTGGGATCTAAATCGAATCGGGTTGAATCGGTGATGGTGGTTACAAATAGCGTCGTAAAAACAC
>JXXA01010489.1:0-12319 GCA_000956255.1 Anopheles punctulatus | reverse complement strand
GCAGCAGCAGCAGCAGGAGTGACAAAAAGCTTTTTTCCAACAACGGCTCTGCAGCTTCCGTCGCGAAAGGTGCGGAATTTTTGATACAAGTTCGCTTTTGCCCCACAAAAGGTAGTTAACGCACCGGACAAGGTGTTGCGGTTCGATTTAGCGGAAGCAGCAGTCACTCGTGCAATTGGTTAGTAGCAGCTCGTGTGGTTTCGTGTGCGTGTTGTGCGATTTCGGGCTCGGCAGCGTGCGTGAATTGGGACACCGAGACATCGAGACGTTTTGTTTGCCCGTCGGAAATTAGGTTATGACAGAGTTACACGCTCGTTCCCTGTCAGTCACTTGGTGGCAAGCTCTCCAATCCGTCAGCCACTTGATTGGGGCGCACACATACTTCATCGCTGTGTCGGAGTGATTTATTTAAGCATTTTCTTAAATTTAAAAGTTATTCTGCATCGGCGTGCAAGTTGGTGGCGGACATCGACCCTCCCGAAAATCGATTCAACTCCGGAGTAAGACGATGGGAGGAAGGTACGACGGAATCGAGATCACAACATGAGCAGCCAGCCAGCGTGGTGAGATGAGATGAGCCATTGCCGTCTCACGCCAGTGAGATGCTGGATGCTGCTGCTGGAGCAGTTTGTGAGTTTCTCGTACACTCACTCTCCCTCGCTCTCTCTCTCTCTCTCCCACTTGCGAGCCGTCATCGATCGAAATCATGTCCCGTATCCCGTGCGCTGCTGCCTCAGTGTGTTAGTTACATTTTTTTGTGTTGTGTGCGAGAACCAGTGTAGGGACATTTTCGGTCAAAATTTAGCTCAACGGTGACGTACCGAAATGGGACACTTTTCAATTTTGTACCTGTTTTGGCGAACAATTTTTCGTGCGTTTGCCCGTGACGGGAAGCTATCTTTCTAGCTGACGATACGAATGATCGAAGTGTTTATTATCTCCTTACCGGGGGGTTGTCCCAGGGAATACTCGTCGTTCTCGTTCCTTTGCGCTGTGCTGTATCGGGCCACGTTCAGTAGAGGCACATTTAGTAGGCGTAGAAGTTGGTGCATTTCTCTGAACTCGGCATACAATCATCACGCTGTGGTGGACAATTATCGCACGATGTACTGTCCAGTTTCACAGCATTTTTTAAAAATTTTGTTCATCTTTTTTGGGGATGGGTGTGTTTGACGCATAGCTTTCTTCCTCTTAATTTTCGTTTGTTTTTGCTTTCCCGAATTGACAACAGTTTTCCCGTCTCACACACGCACACAGGCGCGCGCGCGCTGAGCGATAAAGAGTGAGCGAGTGCGTGTGTTTCTGTGCTCTGTGTGTACGTGTGTTAGTGAATGAGAAATGGAGCCGCGGAAAACGGAAGGAGCAGCGCTGAGATATTGAGAGGAAGAGACCGAATAAGCATAGCAGTATAAAAAACCCAGTGATTGAAAAGTGCTAAAATTTTATCTAAGCTAATAACACAAAAAAAACACACACACACAAGAAGTAACGCCCGTATTTCGAAAAAAGCAACAACAGCAGCAACAACCACAACAGCGAAAACGAAAACCCCGCGCGTTCATGTATATATAGATGGAACCACACGAAAGTAGTGAACTTTTTTACACCGAAAGCAAACTCGCCTCTAAGCAGCGTAGAGTTGCGTAGAAAATTGACGATACTATCAAACCAACCCCAGCAGCATCTAGTAGTTTGACCATCTCCATAAACCCGTCGCCGCAGTGTATAAACGGTAAAATAATACGAAAATACGAACACGTCGTGATTGGGTGCTACCAAAAAATAATAATATCAACAAAAAAAACAGGCGAGTTAATTAAAGTTGACCGGAATCGCAGTCAGAAACGCAGCCGACGCGCGTTACCCGCGAGCGTAAGAAGCGTTCGTAACGCAAGTGAGTGCGCGCACACACACGCACGCACCGCACACACATACCGAACGCACGTAACGTAACGCGGGAGCGTAAAAGAAAAGCGTAAGAAAAATGGGAGCTAAGGGTAGCGTAGAGGCTGCCAAGATGAACGCCGATGGCTGGGGCCACTTCGAGGTATGTTTCATTGCGATACAACTGTTTCTGTACTGATTTTCGTTTCATTTCGGTTGCTTTCTTCTTTTGTTTCGATTTGACCTTTCGTTTACCTTTTCCACCATCCCGGGATCGCACGTACAGCATCCAAACACACAAACACACGCAGTTCTGCGGTTTAGTTACTTTTTCGATTGTTTTCTCTTTTTTTCGTTCTATACTATCGCTCTCGTTTTCTCGCTCTTTTCTATTCTATATTTCGAATTTTCTTACACACGGTTTTGAATATTTGTTTCTTTTATTCCACCTTATCTGTGCTAATAAAATTACACCCGTAAAACGTCTAAAAACACAAAGCCAATACATGCTAAAGCAGGTACAGACAACACTGCCCTGCTCAGATGGTGTGCTAAAAACCTTCCCAATAAATCGGACTCTCAAACTCGGCTTTAAAAACGTACTACGACGTACTAAACGAACAACATGAAAACCCAACCTCGTACTGCCTCGTCGCCTAAACTAACAAGCAATCGAAGAAAAACACACATAGTTTCTTAAGAGTGGTGCTCAAAACTCGTCCCTTCGCGTGCCGCGTGACAAATATGAGAATGATGTGCGAATTGTAGGAAGAATTAAAAAAAAAACACTCCTCCACCGTGGTACGACATGAGCTTCGGTAAACATAACACACCGCGACACACAATGGCTCCCAGCAGGCTTTGCTCCTAGTGTACAGACATGTTTTGACAATGCGTGTATGTGTGCATATTTCTAAAGCTGTTTTCTATTCAATAGCGTAGGCGTCTTTCGCAGTAGTTCCTCTTGTTCCTCGCAACGCTTGAACGGGAACCGATTTTTGTAGCGATCCTAGTTGAGTAATTCAGGCCAGCAAGGCTCGGTTTGGCGAGGTGATGTTTCACGCAGAGCTTTGGTTTTTGCAATGCAAAGAAATAAACATTAACAACGTGAACAAATGAACCGTAAATGCAGCCTGTATGCATCGTATTGCATAATTGTAGTGCTTCGTTATCGTTTTATTTACCTTTAATTGTGATGAAGCGTTTGTGTTACACACTTTGCATAACTTTTGGGCGAGTGTTTGCTCTACCGCCCGAAAAGTATGCAATGCGTTTGACAAACGTTTATTAGTTCACTTTTTAATGCCTTACGCAATCTGTTGTGGAACTTACTACACCCGGGCCTAGCTTTCACCTGAGTTTGTCCCACTGGGATCTTCTCGCTGCTAATCAAGCGCCATGCATCTGGTTTTATGCTTCACTTTTCAATTCGTCAATGTCAACAACGGAACGCTCATTGCCACAGGAACGGTTCATACAAGCGTCAGTGCGCTTCACTGCGTAGAGCTTAGTAGCGAGTGATATATTTTTTTTTTCGTTTTGTGCTCGTTTGTATGGTTATTCTTTTCTGGCAGCCAAAACGCTCCTGTTTTTGATCCGTTGTGTAAATAGCTCGCAAACAAAACAGCGTCTCATGGCATACAACAATAAAAAAAAGTCTTAAATCATCGCTCGACACCATCATTCTCATATCGATTGTACAGTACCGCCAGTAATGTATTTTGCCTCGAATCATCGTAGATTTGTAACGTCTTGTTTTTGATGTGTGTGTCTTTTTTTCAGTGCTAAAAATCTAGCCACTTGAACCTTTAGCCTCATCTAAACTCTAGTCTCATGAAAAAGTTGAATTAAAAAGAATCGTTTCTGTAAAATCCATTCGGCAAACATAACGCATTCCCGAACCTTGTTGGGAAACTTTCATCCAGTTTTGTTACTCCTTCAATCACTAGCCCTCTCTCTCCTCCTCCTGCTCTCTCTCTCTCTCTCTCCTCCTCTAGTTCCAGCATGCGTTTCGGTTGTAAATGAACCCATCCTCGATATCAACTTATGTTTTGGACTTTTGGTTCCTTCCATAACCAAACTCATTTCCACCCAAAAGCCGCTGCGTTACGTTCAAATTCATGCACAAAAGTACACACGCACACAAACGGGCCACTCGTGTCAATTACGAAACCCATCCGGCTGTGGCAGTGAGCAGTGAGCTTAACCTCACTCTCGTGCCTAATCTCACGCGCGCTTCCGTTGCCGTGTGTTCGATGGCCGCTCGATGCCCGAAAGGGACGACGAGTTGTATTAAATATAAATTTAGGTCAACCTCCCGTGCGCCTCGGGCTGCGGGCGTGAGTGCGACGGCACCGGCGCCATTATTCGCCACAAGAAAGCTGGCACTGCACCCAGCGCCCTATCGAAGCTTTGGCCCAAAAGCCCAACGAGCCCCGTAAGCAATTTCGGCAGCGTCGGAAGCTTTAAACCTACCCTCTGTAGGGTGTTCATGCGCGTGTGTGCAGGGAATTGAACGTAACGAAAAACTACAATAAACTCCTTTTGTGTGCCTATCAGACTCCTTCGGTAGTAAAACCATCCCCGTACCATTCCCGTAAGCCCTCACCCCACAGCGGCCCCACTCCTCGGGCAATAATGCACCAAACCAAACCAACGCCCCAGCGTGTGCACCAGTAGCGTAGCAGGAGCGTATTACGGCAGTGTTACGTGCGCGAATACTAACACACCCTCCGGTGTACCCTCGTACATTACAGCGTGGCAGCCGTCACTACAGCCACCGGCATAATCAGCGATCCCAGTCGTTGAACCGAGGCCAAGCTCTTTCACGAGCCGATGTCAGTGGGATGTGGTGACAGCAAGGAACCTCAGGTAAGCAAGCCCACCAACTCCCACCGGTACACTACGTCTACGCAAATCCTTCCGGGAACTGACGCTCACCCGCTGAAACTATCTTTCGCTCTCCAACACAAACACAGGAGGACAGGCTGGGTGCCCAAGCTGCGCTATGGGTAATAAACTAAGCTGCTCGTGTGCGCCGCTTATGCGGAAAGCATATCGTTACGAAGATTCTCCTTGGCAAGCATCCCGTAGGCGGGACGGCCATCTCCTGAGGTAAGCGTCCGCGTACCCACCCGAGTCACCCAGATAAGTGAAGAGCGCTCGTTAATCTACCCCTCTCTCCCCACATTCGGCCACCAGGTTGTGGGCGGAAGTGTTCCACGTTTCGGCCAGCGGTGCCGGCACGGTCAAATGGCAGCAGGTGTCGGAGGATCTGGTGCCGGTCAACATCACGTGCATCCAGGACTCGCCCGAATGCATCTTTCACATCACCGCGTACAACAGCCAGGTCGACAAGATCCTCGACGTGCGGCTAGTGCAACCGGGTAAGTGGATCGAGTCCAGCTTGCGGCGGACGTCCAGACACGGATGTCCAACCAGCTGCTTTCTGTGCTACTGGAGAAGACTGCTATTTTACTCATTCCAAACCAAACTCCACGCCGTGTGCTAACATCAAATCGTCACCGTTGTAGGTACCCGCATCGGTCAGGCGTCGGAATGTTTCATCTACTGGAAGGACCCGATGACGAACGATACCTGGGGCCTGAATTTTACATCTCCCATCGATGCCAAGCAGTTCCGCGAGTGTTGTGTAAGTATAGCTAACGATCTCTCATCTAGTTGCTGCTACTTCTACTACTAGATCTACTACTTCTACTACTACTGCTACTACTACTTCTACTACCGCTTCGAATCGTCTCGAATTTCTCTGTGTACTATGAGTGTGCGTGTTGTGTATGTGTGTGTGTATCACTCTCATGAGCTTATCAGCTCCAGCCTGTTATCCTGCCTGATTGTGTGTGTGTGTGCATCCTAGGACTTTACGTACTGTGGAGGTGATGGTTGGCGATCGCAAGATCCCGAACCTTCGCCACACTCACGCTATCTCTCACACAAACTCACACCGTAGCCGTACGACAACTGCATCGCTCTCTTGGCTGTGTCTTTCACATCTGCTATTTCTACCACTACTACTACTACTGCTACTACTACTACTACTACTGCTCTATCTCTTAACTATGCTGCTAATAAAATGTTGCACTATTATTTGTGAATTAATGGGCGTCTAACTCCTCACACGAGGAAACAAAAGTAAATGCTAATGCCTGTCTAAAAACCATCACAAAACTAACCTCGTCTCGTGTCACTCGTTCGAATCCAATCCAAAGAGACGGGATGTCTGTAACCGCTTTAAGTAGCAGCAGAGAATAACTGCCGCAGTCACACTATCCTCCTATCCCAGCCTCTTCCGTCATCACAGTGTCCGCGCACCATTTACCATCACCGAATGCCACCCCTGTTCCCATCGTACTGGCTCCCGAACCCACACCCCAACCCCGTCTGTGCCATCATAGCCATTCATCCACCCTAATAATAGTGCGACGTTTTACAGTCGCCTTCTTTCAAATTTTCACGAAAGGCCTCCTCAAGCTATTCACTAAAACTTGATCCACCTGGGAAGGGCAAGGTTAAGACGAAGAGGAAACCGCTCAGTACGCCGGCGAGTCCATCGCGCGCCCGGGAACCGCAGTGCACCTGCATGACCGCGGAACAGTACGCCAGAATTCGGGCCCAAGATCCACGCTACCGGGGTAAGTTGACCGGTGACGGTGGGTTTGTTTCACGGTTCGGACATAAAACGATCTCTCTCTCTCCCGCTTTCGCTTGGTTCAGGATCGTCAACGCTACCGCGGGCCACAAATCGGGCGACGGAAACGGAGACGCTGCGGAGTGAAAAGATTGCGACGGCCACTTCCAGCACCTCACTGTACGATAATGTCGGTGCAAACAATACTCAGGGAAATGCTATCAACAGTCAAGGTACAGCCAGGAAACTAGCCTTTGGAGTGATTTTCAAGAGCAGTGCTAACTAAAACTTTGCTTTCCAGAAACTGGCCACAGACAGACAAAGTCCCAGGAAACAAGTACAATGACTAACGTTGGCACCGCCACCGGAACGGCCGTCACCCAGAACCATGTCGGTTCGCAGATCGGTCAGGATGAATCGGGTACCGCCATGGGCAACCAGCGACCGGAGGAGACATCCAAATCGGAAGGCACTCAGGCCGGCGGTACACTGCAGCAACCGGAGCGCTCGACTAAAACCACCTCCACTGGTACCGGCACCAGAACGAAGGACTTCACTGAGGAGATGGTAGATACGGTCTCAAATATTGCACACGCCCTGGAGCGAACGTCTAATACAGCTGCATTATCGCACTTACAGCCACGCGATCAACACGAGATGCATCACAACATCATCAACAACAACACGGCGAGACGCAACAAGTCCAAGAGCACTGAGGACATGAATGTTGGTTAGTGTGACGACATTTGGGGAGGATTTGGTTTTGTGTTGAATTCACTGACGGCACACGCTATTTCGTTCGCTTTCCAGACGCGTCCACCATGAAGCGCATGCTGAAACCGATGCCAAGTGCCGAGAGCCCGGTGACGTCGCCGGAGATGGGCAGACGCCGTTACAATTACTATAACTCCGCCACCAACACGCCGCATACGCATCAGCACACTATTCACAATGCACATATGTTAAACAATAATGGCACCATTTCACGTAACGCTAGTCAGAGCTCCCGTTTCTCTGGCTCAAGGTGGGTGATGCGACCGAAAACTGTCGGTTCAACTTCAAACAGCTGCTTCAACATGTCCCCCCGCAATGGTTCTGCTTGCAGATCGTCGCACGAAATAGGCAGAGGCGTCCATCAGCACGGTGGCCGCGGGCTCTACCTGGAGCTGGAGCGTGAGCGCAGCTGCGTGGAGGGTTCGCCCCCATCCGACAATGTGATGTTCGACAATCAGTGCTACGCGACCACGCCCAGCTCGAGCAATGGTAACTCGGATCAGGACCAGCCGCCGTACGGACGGCAGAGCGGACGTCACTCGCACCATCATCAGGTGTGTCCATCATCAGACAATGACTTACAAAAAAAAAAAAAACTGCTCCGAACACTAACCCCGAACACTAACTTACGCACCCTTGTAGAATCCTCCGAACGTTACTCCAACACCGGGGTCGCCAACGTCGCGGTTGCTGCTGGAGTACGAGATGCATCTGCGCAACACGCTGGCGAAGGGCATGGACGCCGAGTCGTACAGTCTGCACACTTTTGAGGCACTGCTGTCGCAGAGTATGGAGAACTTGGAACTGGCTGAGAGCCTGCCCGGTTCCAACCAGCGTAGCCCGTATCCAATCAGACGAAGTAAGTATACGAAGCAAGATGTTGCTTCCCTGCTAGAGTCTGCTAGAAAACTACCTGTTTTCAAAAAAATATGATGGCCTTATTTTTTTTTCTAAACGATCGTGCGATATGCTTCTCGAATGACGTTTGATTTATGTTTCGGAGTCTTTGCTTCTGATAGTTTACGATTTTTACCTTCTATAAAGCTATCTTGTTCAAGGGGTGTATTTTATCACGTTTCAGTTGTTTACCGACTTGATGGACCGACTCAAGTGTATTTATATTTTTTTCATCATAGTCATTTGCTATAATCTTCCAGAAAGATGCTAAAGCTGCTGACATTGGGAATTGGGAACTGTACGGTTAATGGCAACAAAAACAATAAATCTATAAAGAATGAAGTGGTCTTACGAATCTGACGTCATATTTGCTTTGAAGGCTATATCAGTTTCATTATTAGTTTGCTCACTATATCTGTTTCATTGTACAATATAAGACCATTTGTTTTAGCTTCTGATATTATGATTTACATCCTAAGATCTGTACGTTGTTTTAACGTTAAGGAAAAGTAGGTAATCGATTATGTTTTTTGATAACTTATCCTTTTCGAAGCAAATTTGTACAGTTTTCTTGTCCAAATTACTACTTAAAAATTTAACATATTGATTTGCAGTGAATGCAATAGGATACCATAAACTTGTAGGCTAAGTACAAAGTTTTCTTCATGCATTTTGTGCCTGGTTAGTGCAGGTCATCGAAGAAGAATGAAATTTTTGATAGATTTTTAATAGTTTAATTTTCTTCAATCGCAGCATTAATGAGTAAATGCGCGGAGATAAAAAAAAAATGAATGAAAATTTAATCTTTAAATAAAAATCTTTCATTATTTAATGATTTGAAGAAATCATTTACCGGCTAAGCAGCACTCCAAGAAGTCACGTAACCTCTATTCACGTAGCTGCTGTCACATAAAAACCTGCTATAAACATTACGAAAACATTCTCGAATATTTTATCACCGTCTTATCGGTCCCCCAAAACTGACGCATTACGGATGTCACTAAAGTGATTAAAAATTAAGCATTACGCCACCTTTACGGTCCAAACTTAGCATCTCCCAAATGAACCAACTTCAAACCGACTAAGAGAGAAAAAATGATCTACCTTTTCCAACAAACACACACGCGTTTCTCACGCACACATATACACGCGCAGTTGTTTGCCCACGTGTACGAACGGTCCCATTACGGTACCCATCAAAAGGATTAACGACCACCCGCCGCCACGTTTGCGAGACTCAATCTAATAACCTTCGCAAAGCAAATACCATCCGTTGAGAAAGGGCCCATCCTTGCTGGGGTGCTTAAAGGAGCATAAACGAGCAATCTCCCGTCTCCACGCGTCTCCCACCCGAACCACTCACAGTGATGATAAATGGAGTTGAAAATTCTGAATAATTGATTAAATTTGATTTGGGGCTGGTATCCATCGGGGGAAGGGGGGCATTGGCGTTCCGTATCTGGTGCTCGACACGCGCTCTGGCCCGCTTGTGACTTTGAGCTGGAAATGTTACAATTTTCGGAGCAAAGCGCGCGTCCTTTGGGAAGCGGAAAAAACTAATTAACCTGGACACACGCTCGCTCCCGTCCGTTGACGTGTGACGTGATGTAATGCTTTTGTTCTTTCTCGTTTGGCTTTACAGGCAGCGCCAAATCGTCGACCCTTCCGCTGCCTCATCGACTGGGTGGAAACGAACGTCCTGTGACGGTGCGGGAGCGCGATCGTGACCGCGACGGTTACTACAGCGACCGTAACGAGTTGATACGCGAGCGGGAACGTGACCGCGACCGCGATCGTGGCTACTTGAGTGACCACAACTCGAAGTAAGTGTCGTAGCATTATTTCATGCAGCATTGTATTCGTCGTCTTCATGGAAATGTTCTGTTTACCGTTCTCCATCATCCTCGCAGCAGCTACTCGACCACGACCCGCTGTGCGTCCTGCATCGGTGAGTCGGCCCGTGCCCAGTGGTTCCGCCACTCGGATGGGTGGCGTTCGGGCAGCTCAACGTTTGGATCCGGTTCCGGACCCGGGCTGGTCTCGTCACAAAGCAACGCCGGCGGTGGACACAAGCGATCCCCGTGGGACTCGCTGCCGTCGCTGCGACAGGACTCGAGCCTGAACGATTCGGGCTACAAGAGCAACCGGGCGGATTCATTCGAACAAAGGTAAGTCCGTGGAAGGTCACAGTCACTTGCTGTGATATTTTCAGGAATGAAAATCAATTTAAAGTTTATTAAACATATGACAGAAAACAAAAAGGACGGACGGGTTCAAAGGACCAAACAAACAATATTCGAACAACATTGCAATACGTTAATGAAATTAAGTTTAAGCGCCTAAAGTTATGCAATCTTTATTGCCTTCACTTCAACAGAGGAGTCTTCGACAGACAGGACAGCTTGCGCTCGGACTACATGAGCGACCGGGAGCCACGCTATGGTATTGTGCAGCAGGCGTCAATCGACAGCACCGATTCTCGCTTGTGCTACCTAACATCATCAGAGGTAAGTGCAAGTTGAGCTTTTTCATATCTACCCAATATTTACATCAATCCGATAAAACTATGTAACATTTATGTACTGCAAAATGTATGAGAGTTTTATTTAATATTGTACAATGAACGATCAAAGTGCAACTTTGTAAGCGATTTGTAATCAGCACGCCCAAACGGGATGGTGCAATTTATATCCCCTTATTCAATGACAGTTGAATGAACGAGCAATGAATCAACGTTGCATTGAAGCAGGATTTCACCACATGACACCAATCTACATTCCGCCCTTAATCACACTTCAGAATATCGATACGGTGTCCCGCGGAGCTACCTGTGACGGCTGCACCCTTTTTCTGAGCCCTCTTTTCGAATGTATCAATCGAACTTTGTAGTGCAGCTTCTGCTTGTAATCGTGTGTTTGGTCACCGCACCAGCCAGCGCAAAGGTTCGGCGTTCGGAATTCGCACCGAACGTCGATATTGCATGATTAACTTTACCGGCACCGATAGCAGAGGAAACCGTACACATTCCACTGCCAACTGGTGTTGCTCGATTCGCCATTGAAATACGGACCCGCAACATCGCATCTGCATCGCATCTCGAGGGATACATACCGAAGCAGCCGTCGGGCTTAGCGGCTGAATAGCTGTTCGTTAAACTATTTTGCAACAAGCACCGTCACAGGGGATAAGGGAGGGCCTTCGGGTTTGCGGCTTGATTGCTGCGTGATAAGGCCCTTACCCGGCCGGAATTTCTACGCCCCGGTGTGGTGCTTCCAGCATGGCGGTCTCCCGTAAGGTTTCACCACCACGTGGATTTACCAAGCCACCATCGCTGCTATTGATCAGTAGGATTTGTGCTTAATAATCCTATCACGAGATTACGGCGATGCTTTCTTCCAGCCGGGGGCTTAGTTGCTGTGAAAGCGTCGTAGCTAGGCAAGCACTTTTATCCGCCTCAACCGACCCTTCCGAGAAAGCCGTGGCCCTTTTCGATAAACAATTTGCTGCTGCCTTTCATCGATGCTTGGCTTGGCTTTTGGACGGTCGCCGACAAATATCGACAACGTACGCTTAACGCTTCCAAAGTTGGTAACCACGCAACCGCAACCGGGTCCGGTAAAACTATGCAAGTGATTCATTACGGTGAACGGCGTATATTGATGTAATTTGCCGTTCCACCTTCCCCTTGCCCCAAACGGGGCACCGAAAATGAGTGATTATTGTATCAAATGGCTGCAATGTGCTTGTCAAAAATAGTTTACGCAAAACTTTTCATCCCCTACGCCAAAGAATAGGGTATGATGAGGTAGAGAAAACTTTCTCCACGGCCATTCGCACCGCCCGTGCACGGTCAGAGTTTGCTAAGAGTAATTTGATTACAATAATTTTCATGAAATGTAACATAATTCATTAGAGCGAAAAAGGAGGAAAAACTTTCCTCCTACTTCTGTACAGTGAGTGCAACCGGTAAAGTTGCAGCGCTGCAGGAAAAGTTAGTTCTCACCATGTTCGATTCGAACAGCGCTCGTTATGGATGCATTGCTATGCGTGTTGCATAAGATTTAGGCGCAACAAATCAAAGATCGGACCAATTTAAGATTCGAGTGGAATTTCTTT
>JXXA01010487.1:0-10488 GCA_000956255.1 Anopheles punctulatus | reverse complement strand
CTCACAGACGACAGCCGCCAATTCCAATATGTCAATAAGCAGCACGCGTTGCGTGCGCAGGAGGATACATAGGTTTGATACTATCACTAAGGTCTCTTCCGCATTCTAGTTCAATTTTTTAAACCCATCACCCGTGGCGCCTTCGTTTTCGTGCAGCATTTTGCTTTGCTAAACCTGGCGACCGTCGTCCCAGTAGTAGGCCTTGCAGTTGCGGCTACCGGTTGGGAAGGAGCAGCCCAGTGTTTTGTAAAGTGTTCTCTAATCGATAGCATCGTCCATTGCGATAAAAGGAATCAATCTTACCCCTTTTCACTCATCGAACGAGTGGAGCGAGTAAGGAACTCGGTTTAGTTTTGCAATCCGTGCCAATTAGAGGAAGACAAAAAAGTCGTACCGTGTTTGAAAGCGAGGTGAGAAACACACGACAACTAACTACTGAATGTTTGCCGTAAATCGTGCTGCGATGCACCGGACTTCTCGGCCGGGCTTCTGCGGGCGCTTGCAAAGCGTTGTGCGAAGCATTTTACTGTCTTCTAAACAGGCAGAAAGGAAGAGCAAATCTTAACCACACTAGTTACGCATAAATACTCGCCGCCTTGAGTGTGTGTGTGTGTTTCGTGTTTTTCGTTGCCGCATCCGTTTCCCGCCCATAAACCCAACCCCAACCCACTGCACACTTTGTACAGCAAACGACGGCAAACTCCGGCGCTCCGGCAGAACAGGCTGACTGACGAAACCCTCCACGTTTTTTATCGTAGCATCAACCGGATCTTATACATTATCTATCCGCTCCCCGACCAAAACCTCACAACCACAACCTGTGCTCGTATCATATCACGTAGAGAAGGATAGGTTTGCGAACTGCGCGATTGCATAGATATATTTTGAGGGGCACCGTATATTTTTTCCCGTGTCTCGGTTTAGCTAACGAAAGTGCGTCTGTGTGTGAGTGTGAGCGAGAGAGAGAGAGAGAGAGAGAGAGAGAGAAAAATAGGGATAGATTGCAGGAAAGCATGAACGATTACAAATGGATAGGCCAGCCAAATGCATAACCGTTTCGAAGGAAGGAATTCATAAGGATTTAATTTTTGCGCTACGATCATCACAAAAAAGCCCATATTCCGTGAGTTATTAAGTTATACAGCCCGGCACACCCTTGCAGGAACCTTAGCTAGTGACGCCATATTGCATTAAAAAGAAGAAAAAAAAACTGAACATGACGCGGAACAGAAGAGAAACGGGGTTAAGCTCAATTACCCCGAATGCTGCCGATATTACTACCCCAAACCCAAAGTGTTGGGAAGGTAGATTGTACATAGAAATACGCATCAGTGGACGTGAAGGAAGGAGGACAACGGACAAGGAGTTCATATTTTAGGCGATCGCTTTCGATGTGAACATTTAGCGCGAACTTGCGACCGGCAGGCAGCACACACTCATACGTGGGAAATAAATATTACTAACAGAGAGGTGTATATGTGTGTGTGTGTGTGCGCGCGCGTATGTGTGATTGTTGAAGCAGCACACTGTGCGGAAAGTAAAACCCAGCTAATGAGGAGGAAACAGAAGCAGAACAACAACAAAATAACTAAACATATAAGATAAATGTGATTCTAATCTTATAGAAACTCGTAGGTTTAAGGACAAACGTTTAAGCGGCAAACACTAACACAAACATGCGCTGAGAAAGTAACAGAGAAATAAATGAAATGGAAAACCGATGAACGAACCACTCCTCCTTCCTTACCCTCCCCACGGTGCTTGCCAAGGGCGAAAGTGAACGAAACGAATGGAAGGATTTGGTGAGGTATGTACAGCGAATGTTTGCATATTGGCGTGCCTGTTCTTTCCGGCTTACTGCCCACTTCTTCCAGAGCATATCCAAGCATGCACCCGTCCCGTTGGATTTGTTTTTTTTTTTGTATAAACACTTTACCAGCAGGCAGCTGTGTGTAGATAATTGTATATTTGGTGGATGGAACGGAGAATGTAGGGAAATTTTCACTTTGGTTTGCCAATTTGCTTCCTTCGTGTAATCGTTTAATTTTTTTAAAGGGAGAAATTAACAGCAAGCAGGGAACATGTCAGACAGAAAGCGGAAGTTAATAAATCTAACGCTACATTTAAAACAATTTTATCGGCAAACATAAGGATAGCATTAATCACCGCCACCAGCGGCTGGTGAAGATGAAGGACGCAAACGCGAAAGTGAAGCATACTTCTGCGAAGTGTAAAACGAGCGACTTTAAACCAGTCATTATCAACCCGCAGGACAGGGGTGAAAAGCAATCGCGTCTCGTAAGTGAGATTTAATCGGTATTATTGATTATAGAGAACATTATGGAACACATTTTCATACCGCACGCCGGTGCAAATGATCATAATAGGGTTACCGGCAAGCAAGCAACAATCGAAAATCGAACAATGACAATGAAGGGAGAAAGAGGGAATAAAAAGGTTCAACATAATGAAATCGTTTCTTGCGTTTGCGTCTTGCGTTTCCGAAAACCCGTCCGTCAAGAGCATGGTAAAAACTTGTACGATTGATACTAGGGAAGCAGAAAAGCACTTTGAAGCACTGCGATTTTGTCGGTAGGGAGAACGTTCTCCTTTGCGACACTAGCGCCCTCACACGTTCGGTGCCTTAACCAACTGCATGTATGCACCAGAACAAAACGGACGAGCGATTTCTTAAGTTACTTTTTGTTACTTTATTTTTCCACCTGTTTTGTGTGAGACACCAAATTCAGTACGACTGCTGTTTCTTCTACTTCCGGTTCCGGTGCGCTTCAAGTGTATTGATGGAACGATTTAACACAACAACAGAGCAGGTGTCCAATGAGAGCACCCCGAGCCAGCGAAACCCACCGGGTGTGCTAACGGGTTCAGCGGGGCAAATTGTAGCAAAGGAAGTACGTTACATTGTTTGTTTACCTATTCTCTATGTACCAGTACGTATAACGCTAGCAGTCCCAGGATGCCGTATTTTAACTTCGGATACTCGTTCATGTAGATCGTTATCATGCCCACATACGGCAGAAACCCTCTGGCTCGGCCGACGATGTCCTTCTTCGTCAACCAAAGCTGACCCGGTGCGTATAGACCCCGATCGTCAACGGAGTTGTTGTCACCCTTCGTGAGGAATTTCACTGTGCCGTTGTTCCTGTAAACAAACGAACGCAAACAGGATGTTAGAGCTATCCGTTTGGCTCACTGCGATTCGCGAGAGCGAACACGCAACACGTACTTCTCGTGCAGCTTAATCACCCGATGGACAATCGGAATGTCACGGCCTTCAATCTTAAACACGACAATCTCACCGACGCGCACCGGTTCGTCCTGGTTGGTGAGGAACAGCAGATCGCCACGGTGGAAAGCCGGTTCCATGCTACCGCTCAGCACGACCACAATCGGTGACTCGCTACCGGTCACCACCATCAGTCCTTTCCAGATCATCAGCGCCGACGAGACGATCATTCCGAAGCTGAGCATTTGGAACATGAACTGCAAGCCAAACGAAACAAACGCGGGTAAGCGTGAACCACTCAACGGACGCTCCGAACAGCAGCCAGCCGTGCTACCGCCAGCCAACTCACCTGTCGCATGTCCATCCGCTGGACGCCGCCAACGAGTCCGCTGAGGCCCAGACTGTCCATCATGCCCATCGTGAGATCCTGTTTTTGACTACGCTGTCCAAATCCAGGGACGAAATTTTCCCCTTGCTTCTTGGTGATTTGTGTGTTGCTCAAATTCTTTGCGGCGTTTCCGAACACGACATCAACTTTGCTCTTCTTCTTGTTCTTGTTGGTGCAGCTGTCAAATACATACACGTAGCCCAAAGGGTACGGCGCGAGGGTTGCCTCATGTAGCATATTTTGGCATAGTCGGTTAAGAAAACAGTGGTCACGATACACAGTTAAACATTGCCAATAATAAGATAAGGTCGAAAAATCATTTTTAAACAAAAAGAAGAAACATGTACGAGCATAAGTACGAGGATTTTACCGTACAATTCATTCCCTGTAGAAAACGCAAACACCATTGTCAGTTATGACAGTCGTAACGGCAATTCGTTAAATTCGATGACCAGCCTGATTTTATATCATTATTCACAAAGGTTAACATGCGGCCACGGATCATGACAATGAGGAAATTATTTAAAAAATCTATTCTTGTAAATCGAATGAGCGGTTATCTGAACGGAATGAACGCAATAAATGCTAAAGTATCAATGAAACAGCAAAGCATTCAATTAGTTTAATACAAACATTCAAACTATATCGGTATGTTCAGAGCACAATGAATGAGCTTGAAAATAATTTAGTTGATATGGGTTGTAGGTTATTTCAAGCTATATTAATTTCGTTTGAAATTGTGTCGAATTTTGAGGACAACTCATCGAAAGAATAAACTAAAAAATTACTGAAATCTTATTCCAAAACACATTCATTATCGTTTTAGGTTTTCAGCCCCAATTTAGAATATCTATTTTTGGAACAAGCATCGTTGAGCAAAAAACACTTCGTTATGCTACATTTAATTAGGAAAAAGTTTCGTTAGTACTATGGCTGATAGTATACAAGTCATTTTAAGAGCAAAGGTCCCGAAGACATAGCAATCACTTTTCCATGTTTGCCTCCTATCAAGATTAAGTAACACAAACACAAATGTATGTTATCAATGTGCATTACAAATAGTCGGACTGTTCACAGTCGGAACACAGTTCGGATTGTTCACATTTACGTGGAAAGTTTAATTGTTAATATAACCCACCGAATTTATCGCAGCGTTTCGATCAAGCTCTGCATGCAATTGTACATGATGGAATCGCAGTCCGCATAGTCGTTGGCGAGCTGGCGACCGAGTGCCGCCATACCGGGATGCTCTGGGAAGTATTGTGGAGCACGTGCGGTCAGAAAAACCAGCATGCTCTTGCTGATCGACACCAGCGCTTTGGTGTTGTAGACAAAATCGCTCGTTGCACTCGTGCGTTTCGCCGCCACGACACTTTGTTCCTGCTCGTACTGCTTGAATATGTTGATAAACTCGACCAGATTCGTCTGCATCCCAATATGGGCCCGCACCGCTTCCGGTTCGACTGGGAACGTGACCAGTATGAAGAGTAGATTAACCCCCTGCGGGAAGAGTGGAAATGCCGATTAAATAATCGAACGTCGAAGGCATCCCGTGTCGCCAGCGGCTGCACGCACATGACAGTACCGCCCGTTGTCCCGCGATGACCCCTGACATTTGACGGCCTCGTGTGGGAGCATCTCGATGATGCGCTGCAGCCAGCGATAGTACCGCCGGTTGTGGAAGCCACCCAAACAATCTTGCCGTAGCTGCTCGCACACCGGCTCGTACAGGTGACATTTTCTGTCGATCGATTGAATTTCGTCCAGCGCGTCAATTATGTAGTTTGGCAGATCGAGCGCCAGAAGCTTCAGCAGGTATAGCAACAAAATGCTGGATGTGCTGAGCTTCGATTCGAACATGAGCGCATTCAGCAGCGTCTCCATAATGTCGTCGACGGTGTTCCACTGGGTAAAATCGTCGCAACTAGCCTCCTCCAGCTCCACGTACAGAAAAATGCACCTCCAGAGCGTCTCCAGGAACACCTCCTGGTTGAACTTTCCCGACAGTTTGATCGCATTGCTGTACACCACGCGGTGTATGTTCGTCCGGCGCATGACCGGCCGATGGCGGGGACCGAGCAGTGTGCAGAACAACCGCAACCCCAACAGTCGGTAGGCGGGCTCGAAAAACTCGACCAACGTAATGCCCACGGCCAGCATGTACGCCGCTGCGTCATCGTCCAGCACGGGCGGAAGGTTGACGTTCGGTGGGTACGGGCCGTACAGGAACTCAACGAGCCGTACGAATCCCAACACGTCCGCCGGGTGATACTTCCACTCGTCCGCCGATAGGACGCGCCGATAGTGATCGTACAAGTGACGCCAGACCCGATCACTGCCCCTGTCAGTCAGCAGATGCTCTAGTTCGGGGCCCTGGAAGAATTGCGCGATACGCTTACGCAGCGCACCGCTACCGGTGCGATACTCCGCCCCGAGGTCGTCCGTTTCGCCACCATCATACTGTTCGGCTAGCACAAGCGCCAGCCCCGCCTTGAACGGCACGTTATCGTCCGCGTTGTACTCGTCGTACCCGGTCAGTTCCGTAGCGTGGCGGGCGATCAAATCGAACACCAGTGGAAGCGTTGCATCCAGCACGTGCAGAAACTGCTCAAATCCGGCCCGTTCTAGTGGACCCTCCTCGATGCTGGTCAGCAGCCGCGGTACTTTGCAGCATCGTATCGCCTCCGTTGCTCGTTCCACCAGCAGCACGGCCGCATCATCCATGCCGTAGGTAGAGAGATACTGCCGGATTTTGGGAAGAGGTAGGGAACCTTTGGGAAGAGAAACGAAACAAGGAAAGATTTTTTTTTTACTACGCTCCAGATTACTTATCAAAGTGACCATTGCTCCAGCGGGAAGGTTCATTCCAATCGTTAATTCGAAATAGAAATTGCCCCCGTTGTTCGTTGCGCATCGTACCAGATGGCATTAAGCAGCTGCTTGTTTTCTTCGCATGCAATCAAACAAACATGTTTAACTGCTCCGATTTTATGATTCGGGCAGGGAAGCACAACGCTAAACAGGAGGTCACCAGTCACCAATCAGCGTGTGCCAAGGTCCATAAAAATTTCTTCAAACCCTCGCCCTGGTTGCCATATCAACGCTGGATGGAGCTTCTTTTTTTGGTAGCTTCTGTTTGTTAAATACCCGTCACGGCATGCAAATGCTGTGCGAAATCTGACAACTCATGGTTTCGGTTTGGCAGAAAAAATAATCTGCTGTTTTGATTGCGTATTCAAGTACACTTTTACGAGCGACAATTCCGTAGTACTTAATGGCATTTTTACGAATACTCCATTTAAAAGGGACCTGCTAATAAGTAAAACATTGTTCAATGGAACATTTTTAAGCATGCTCGTTTGAGCATCGGCACTATCTTAGACCCATTATCTGCCACTTGTTGACGACATTGATCTCTTACAGCAATAATTATGCCATCAAAATACAAATAAAGCCAAATAAATATAAACCCTCCTTCAACCCGCGCGTCCTCGATGGTGATTGGTCCCTTTGAACGCTCGGCGTCACCAACGTCCACTATTGCGCGGCCAATGTTTGAGTTCTTTGTTTGCTTTGATTTCGAATATTTCGGTCAATATCGCGTATGTCGCTTGGTTGGTCTTCCGAGCGTGCGCGCACAGCTGACGAGGTGGTTTGGCCCTGCAATCCCGTTCATCTGGGTCGCGATAGACACGATTTAAATGAAACGAAAACTTAAACCGTTCTCTTCCGCAGGCATGCAACCCGAAGTGTGACCCTTTTTTCTTCCGCACTAGCCACCAACACCAACGACGGAGAAGCAAACGCGGCAATAAGATTACCCGGTCGCTTCCGAAACGCATTTAATGCGTCGCCATGGCAACGCGCTTTGCTCCGGGTTCGCTCCCGGACGGTGCACTTACGCAATTCAGCACCAACAAACCCTTCCAAGACATCATGCCGTTCGTTTTTTTTAGTTGTGCCCATCCAAACGCCCTGGTGAATTGTAAGGGGAAGTAGACTTCCATCCCTCCTCGAAGTAGATTTTTTGCGTATCTCAATCATCTCCAGAATCGTTGTGCCATTGGAATCAGCGGTTCTTAACTTCAAGTGGTGGTAGAGAGCACAGAATACTTACAAATTTAAATTTCATATGTTTTGCCAAGCAATGAGTATCTTCTTCGCAATCTGGTTTGGAAATTGAAACGTGGTTTGCTAAGGAGAGAAGGTGGGAATTTGTGATTTTTTCGATTTAAAACGCAAGCATTAGTTGCATGTGATTAATTGAATAGCTACAATGAGCACTACGAGTAAGCTAGAGAGTAAGCTAATACCCGTACCAAAACCAAGCCGCCCTTGGGAATCGCTGGATCTGGCGGATCGTCCGCTCTCCGGGTCGGTGCGGGTTGTTCCTTCTATTCCGCCCTGGAGGAGCGAATGATGTGGTGTGTATTGCGCCTTCTAAAAATACGCGCACCACCATCATCACGTACGAAAAGCAATGCGAGCACGAAACCACCTCGTTCCCGCGGTTTTGCTCTCCATCTTGCGGTGCGCGGAAACGCATAATATCGAAGCAAGGAGGAGACAAGGGAGCTGTGGAGGGTGCTACCACCATCTGGATCACTCTTGGAGACACCTATACACACGCACGATGCTCCGACTCCGGGGACAACTCCGGGGAAAGGAAAACAAAAAAAAACAAACCACGACGTAACTCAGGCACCATGATCAGGAAACAACAAAACCAAACCTGCGGTTCTAGGCGTAGTCGTTGGTCCGCATTTCAGTCACTCGTGAACTTTGGTCGAATTCGGTAGATACAGTTCCCTCCGGCGCGCGTTGTGTTTTTGGAGATATTCGTCTTTGGACATCGCGTCACGTCTAATTACTGTGACACAATCGTCCCCCCCCCCTACCCTTCTCCGCTCTCCACGGGATCGTAATCGACAACCTCCATTATGATATCATCGATGGAGGATTTAATTTTGGCGGCACTCGTCGTGCTGCTCGTTTCGTACGCGATAAGATACGTCCTTCACCGGCCATCGGATTGCTTCCCACCGGGACCGCCGCGTGTGCCACTGCTCGGTAGCTATCCGTTTTTGTTGGCCCTTAACTACCACCATCTGCATCGGGCGGCGGCCAAACTGAGCGAGCGCTACGGAAGCAAACTGGTCGGCTTACATCTGGGCCCACTTCCGGCGGTCATTGTGAACGATCACGAAACCGTGCGCGAAGTGTTGCTGCGCGGCGAGTTCGACGGTCGACCCGATCTGTTTCTGGCGCGGCTGCGTGACGAGCGTTACGCGAGGAGAGGTAAGATGAGGGAAGCGTTTAATCTGTACCGATAGTTACACTGATTACACTCTGTTTACCTGCTGATCGATGACAGGCATCTTCTTTACCGATGGTGACAGTTGGCGCGAGCAGCGAAGGTTTTTCCTCAAAACACTCCACGAGTACGGCTTCGGTAGACGGAATGACGCCGTGGAGCAGGATTTGCAGACCGGTCTGGTCGAACTGATTGCACTGCTCAAGGACGGACCGCAGCACGAACACGAGCGGGCGGTAGTGGACGACAAGACCGGATACGCGCTCTGTCCACAAGTGTTTTTCGCTCTGTTTTCCAATGTGATGTTGCGGATTCTAACCGCAACGCGCTTAGAAAGGGAAGACCAAGCTGTTCTGTTCGAGTGAGTACATTGTGTTCATTTGTTTGTGTATGCGCGTGTCGGTGCTGTTTGTGTATCGGAGCTCGCATCGCCTACTAATTTTGGCACACGCCACTTTCGCGTTTCTTTTTTGTTTCCATGCGACAGTGTTGGAAAATGTTCGCTTGCTTTTCACCGCCAAGGTGATGACTACGGGTTGGCGTTGAGCTACATCCCGTGGATTCGCCATCTGCTGCCCGGTTTCAGTCGCTACAAGATGTTGCGTGACGTGAACCGGAAGGCAAACGGTGTGATCCGGTCGCTGGTGGAAAAGTGTGAGCAAACGTACAACGAAGACGACATCCGGTGCTTTATCGATGCATACATCCGCGAAATTCGACGCAATGGCAGCAAGCAAACTAGTGGCAGTGACGTTTTTGGGTTTGAGTGTAAGTACGCACACCAACGCAAATGCGAGTTCGAAGTAACGCACTCTCTCATCGTGTCTCTTCTGCGCGCAGATGATCAACTCATCATTGGATGCGCCGATTTTCTGGTCCCCGCCTTCTCCGCCATACCGGCCAAGCTCGGGCTGATCCTCCAGCGGCTGGTAGCACATCCGCCGGTGGTGGAGAAAATGTACACCGAGCTCGCACAGCACGTCGGTCAATCGCGTCTCCCACTGCTAGACGACCGGACCCAGCTGCCGTACTGTGAAGCCGTCGTGCGCGAAGCACTCCGCATCGATACGCTCGTCCCGTCCGGTATCCCGCACGTGGCCACCGTCGACACACAGCTGGCCGGTTTTCAAATCCCCCAGGGGACGCTCGTCATCAACGGGCTCGACTACGCGAACCACCAGGAGGATGTGTTTCCAGAGCCGCAAACGTTCCGCCCGGAACGGTTCCTCAACGCGGAAGGCAAACTGTCGCTCGAACTGGATCGCTCGGTGCCGTTCGGTGCGGGCAAACGCGTTTGTGCCGGGGAAACATTCGCACGCAATGCTCTCTTTCTTACGGTTGCGACACTGGTGCACCAGTTCACCTTCACGATGGAGCATACACCTGATCCGGCGCATCATTTGACCGGTGTCATTCGAACGGCACCCGATTTTACAATCAAATTTTCCCCCCGTTAACCGGTGTTAGCAGTTGTGGAAGTGCTCTGCTTTCGTTTATTCGCTTGTAGAAATAAGGTTTTATTTAAAACACCCATCGGGG